>PVJO010008476.1:0-74839 GCA_004026905.1 Hystrix cristata | reverse complement strand
ACACACTGTGTGTCTCCCACTGGCTTGGACTCAGTTCCCTGACAGTTTGAACTTGGCTTCTTTCCCTCCTGCCTACTTGAGTTTGAACTTTTCTCCACCTTGCCCCACTTTGCCCCAGCTCAAAAGCTGCTAGAAGCTTTTCGGAGTTCTAAACTCAGCCCCTTTCCAAGATGGAGATCAGCCAATTGCCACCCTCTCCTGAGGGCCGTCTGAGATCAGATGACTCAGGTAACTCACCAGCCGCTGCAGTCTTAGTGTCCACTGCTCCGCTCTGTTTGTGTGTCTTTCTGTGGAGGTCTCTGGGGTCTCCAGTAGTCCCTGTGCATCTACGGGCTCAAACTGCATCACTTGTGCCGAGAGCTGGGGCTGTGAGTCGGGGCTGCGCACAGAGGCTGTAAGCTGGGCCATGACCTGAGGCCATGACCCAGGGCTGTGACCCAGGGCCACAAGACGGGGCCACGAGCTGGAGCTCTGGGAGAAATGCCATCTGTCCATCCCCTTCTTCTTTTGGGCTGGCCTCTCCTTTTGCTCTCCCCTTGGGCTTCAACTCTTGCTTCAGACCCCTGCTGGGTCCTAAGAACATGCTTCCCTCCTTCGTCTCTTCCCTAAATCGCTTCTTCTCTTCCCTAAATCGCTATATTCCAGTGTCTGGACAGCAAATCTTGGAGAGGCTCTTACTCTGCCTCTCTCCCCTCCGCCATCTTCCCAGAAGTCAAAAGTATGATTAGTTTCTAAATGAGCTACGTATTAATGCTGAAACTGCTGCTAAATGTTGCTTTTATATTAAGATGATTTAAAAAGTTATAATTTATAATAATTTGGACAATAAAAGATAGCAAAAATTCAATTATTACTTAAAATTGGTATGATTCTTAAAAATGAATGATTTCAACATATATGTATAAAGTTCACTAAAATATACATTTATATATTTTAAAAACAAAAGAAACAAAAAAGTTTTGTAAGCAAATTATATGATTTGGGAGTACATAAAAGAATTACATAATTAATCTATAACACAAATGCAAGTATGGGAGAACAGACATGTTACAAAGTAATTTTAATAGTAATATGATCTTGGTACTTGAAATCTTTCCCTTTTTTTTTTTTTTTGCAGAAAATGAAAATGAGTCACTACCTTTAATGATGTAGAGAGATATAATCCAAAACCAGGTGAAGTAATATGAACATTTCTATGGTAGCTAAGCATCTTTCAAATCAGGAAAGGGTTATCACTAACATAAAAATACTTACAAAAATCAAAACAACAGTATTTTAAGTAACATATTCATATTATCTTGTGCTACTTTCTAATATTTAAAAGAATTTTGAAGATAACAATAAACTTTAATAATTAATTTAAAATGTGTAATTGAAGTATTGTTTTAAATTCTGAGAGTAAATTGAACCTATTTTAACTATTAGATATTAAATGAATTTAAGTTTCACCAAATTTATAAGTTTTATGTATTACATTTGTAAAAACTTTTTAGTACATGAGACTTTTTCAATGAGAAAACTGCAAACGATTTGGTTTGCAAACAGAAGCATTTGGCAAATTTTTGTTTCTGTATGCAAACCCTGCATCAGTTGTTGGACACAACCTCCGCCATCTTTCCCACACGAATAGGAACGTGGCCATCTTTACCAGAATCACGGAACAAATCAAGTTTGTGAACCAAGATGCCACACTGCATTATATTTACGTATATTTAAGTTATGCAAAGTCCTAAAGAACTAACTTTAAATAATGAGATCAAGCATTACTCAGTCACCTTTGGCAGTAATTATCAGAACACATTTCATTTTCAAAGCAGAGTGAAAAAAAATTTTGAAACATAAAGCTTAAAATTTAACTTTGTGTTTAGAACTTTAAAAGTTGAATAGTAATTTTCTAAGCAAAAATAAAGATGTGTTATGTAAATATACCAACTCCACACAAGGAATGTAAACATTATATGCTGCAAACAAGTATTAATAAAAATAAATAAGTAAAAAGAAACAGGACAAAATTAACTGATAATTTACAAACAAAAACTACCCTCAAGGACACACACACACACACACACACACACACACACACACACAGTCTCACTATTATTAAAACAGTAAACACAGTCACTGAAGAAGAAAAACTTTAATGAAGATTGCATATTTAGTATTGGTCATAAGTAAAATTTAGATTTCAGGAATTCTGTCAGCGCTCTAGTGAAGTGACTAATTTCAGAAAACTCTATGTAATATGCATAGCAATTCTAAGGAGTAGCCTCATTAATTAGAATAGTGTCTCTAAATGAGATTGAAGCATGAGTATTTACACTTATATCAGGTTTTATGACCCTGACTCCTCCCTGACTTCCCACTTATTAAAATTTTTCTTGGCTCATTTTAAATAAGGTAATTTATTCTTAAGTAAATGTATTCGTATTACAGAAATTTTTCAGAACTAAAGCTACCACATGAATGAATGATTTAATACATACTAAAGCAACAGAGAGCTGCTTCCTAAGAAATGGCCAGTGCAGCAGAAGCGTTTCACCTCAGAGGAAGCGTAGGGTCTACCAGGGCTCCAAGGACTGCAAGTGGCCTCTGCTGCTGGGTCCCAGATCCACACGGCGCAACTTAAAGGAAAACAGTTCAGCCTGCCAGACAGACTTTTTATATTAGGTGGGAAGAGGAAAAATAGGTACTTTTGTAAGAGTGATTAAATACTGAGATTACTACTGAAAAAAAAGCATCCACTTTCTGTTCTAACGATATTGAAGGAAACACAGTTTTAGAAACTGAAGGTAAAACCTTCCTTGTTTGTGTAAGGGGGAACACGATAAGATTTCGTGAGTCAGAGCAGTGTCTCTGCTGCCCCAAACAAACACAGTTCATTGGACTAAAAGGAGCCATGAAAGCTTACAAATGATGCTACCTGATAAGTGCAGATACGCGGGAATGGCATGAGAAACAGAACATTTTTATTTAAATTATCTGATATTATCAAATAAGAGAAAACATATCACTGACGAAACGAAAATACTTTCACTTATACACATTCTTTACTGAATGTATAACTTATTCTTAGTTCAATAATATTACCTCTAATTCATCACTCACGTATTTTTGACAGTTTTTTTTGACAGATATTTTTTGACGTGAGAAAACCATTGCATATCTAGAAGATGATTGTTTTACATATGGGAAATATCTTGCCACTAAAAATGGATTGTGTGGTTTCATCCCTTTGACTATTTAGCACTTCATTTTCTCTGACGTTACTTCTTCTCATAATTTCATTGAGCAACATCACAATTTGAAGACAACAGTTTCTCTGTGATCTTCCATCTATTATGGTTCAGAAGCTCTTCAGGAATAACCTACCAACTGATCCCAGAGTGTTTATGCCCAGTGAGGTCCGCTAAGTTCTGACATTCAGAGCTTTAAATATTTTGGGTGACTGAGGCTTGGGTAATTAAAACTAGTCTACCCAAATACTAGAACTCTGTTTGCGTGTCTGTTTGGCAATTCATATAAACATCAGTGGCTAAGTGCTATGGCTGCCTTGTGAGAAATTAAAGACTAAAAATTCCAGAAAATATCAGAAATTAAAAAGTTTTAACTTTCAAAAAATTACATTATTTCGCAGTTATCCTCACAAGTCTCAACTCTAACTACTTGCACCAAAAATCTTTTCAATTATCCAGAAATATTTAAGTGCTATAAATATTTTAGAGAATGACTTTTATGGAGCACTGCATGCGTTTTTATATCTCTCCTCTTTCCATCAAAAGGTTGCTAAATTTTCACAGTTGGTAACTTTTGAATGCAACGATGAGTCTCAGCTGTGCCTGTCCACAGTCAGAGGCTACCACAGGGCAGCCTGCTAAAAATCCTTTCATGACCTGTTTTCTTTTCTCTGTAACTCTTATGACATTGTTTGCTATTAATAGCCCTAGTTTTTTAGTCTGTTTTTCTCTGAATTTATATTTGTATCTCATTAAAAAGCAGCTGGAAGTCTGTGTTTAACGAAGTACAGTATTATACCAGTAGAACAAAATTATGAAAGTTATATCTCTCAAAAAATGCTTACTTTGACTCTAGAAAATGGCAAATGAAAACGACACACACTCAGACTTTGTATAGGGTTTTAACAGAGATTGTGTGGCTAGTTAAATGTGATGCTGTCTTTAACGAATTTAAGTTAAAACCCCTGGAAGGTTTGCCTGGTGTTATTTTAGCTTCTCAATAAATATTTCCTTTCCATGAAGCACAGTCTTAACTCTAAGCCAAGAGCAACAACAAGCGAGAGCATACATCTAAAAGGACGAAGATTAAGGAACAATTTTAGAGGGAAGAAACAAACAAAAATTCCTTAGAGGTGTTAAACAAGGGAGGTTTATTATATCAGGTCTATTGTAACGTTACTCAAAGATCCTCTTGATCTATATGAAATTAATTAGACCGAAGAAGTAAGGCAGTCAAGCCATCAACACGGATCGAACAAAAGCGCTCTTTTCTTTTGCTAATAATTATTAAGTAATAATTATTAAATATTTAAATTTTTTAATTAATATTAAATAATTATTTAAAAGTATTAAAAGGCCAGCATAGGGAGTCATCATTGTTTCAAATCATGGACTGACGAGTTACGAGGTGAGAAAAACTGCAGAAAAGAACAATCCCTGTAAACTGATTGTATTTCTCACCCATGTGGACTTCATAGCGCACTATCCGAGCGTCGTGTCTTCCTTCGAGTTGTTCTGCTTTACTCACATATGTAAGCATTCTCTTCATAATTAGCCCCTAAGCGTTTTTAGCAACAGGAGAGTCAATTACGCATTTGAACTTAATCTCATTGTCCCCAAAATGCACAGAAGAAATGTTTGCATCATAGTTTGAAATGAAAAAAAAAAAAAAGAGTCCTGCATATTAAGTAGTAAGTTTTTCTAAAATGCCAGTTGCTTGTTTTGGGTTTGAGCCAAGTAACAGCTTGCAGGTGCGCCAGCTCCTAAACCTCTCTGAACAGAGCAAGCGGATTATATTAACTTCTTCAAGCACATTCTGGTCTACACTTTTGTAACCACACTCCTCAAAATCCCTGGATTGTCAGAAGTCACATTTTCAAAAACATTATTTCAAATTATCTCCTGCAAAAGCCAAAAGCTCTGAGGAAGCCCACTACAGTATTTATAACTGATATAATTTGTTCGGGGAAGAAAATCCTGTCTTTTCTATCACCCCCAGGACAGCGCTGGAATAACTGTAATCACTTCCTATTTCAAACACAGCACACACATACTCAAACAAGTACCTGGGTTTTGAGTGCACCAGCACTTTTTAGAAGAGGTGCTACTTCCAAATTGCCATCCTATTACCACAAATAACAGCCCGTGTGGCATAAATCATGTTTCTAAATAATCAATAATAAATAACTTTACATACCGTTTGCCTGATGCAAATTCATTTTGTTGAACACTTACACACATGGGGGTAAGGGCGGTACTAGGGAATGACTATAAGCCTTCGCACTGAGCTACCTCCCCGGCCCTGGAGACTATTTATTTTGACACAGAGTCTCGCTAAGTCACTAAATTGCCCAGGTTGGATTTGACCTTGTGATCCTCCCACCTCAGACTCCCAGAGGGCTGGGATTGTAGGATGCACCACCAGGCCCAGGTAACAATTACATACACTTCGATCTAAAAATATCACAATGCAAATGTCAGACTTGACAGTGATCACAAAGTTAGCCTGCTTCCTCTTGTTTTTCTTTCACTAGCCGAAAATTAATAAAAATCGGGTATTTAGCTCAAGTGGCAGAGTGCTTGCCTAGCAAGCTCAAGGCCCCAAGTTTCATCCCTAGCAGCCCCCACAAAAAAAAGCAAAAAAAATCATCTCAATGTTAATCTTTCCTTAATTTATACTACTTCTCATGAAATGTAATCATGATATTAGATCTCAGAGCCATTGCTTTCCTGCTTTTTTCCGCCTGACTAAATTCCTCCGGAATACATATTCTTCTGTATTTTCCATTACTACACATATGTCAATCAGAGCTGACTTTCTGTTGCTCTCAGTTCCAGGTGGCGTCATGAGCCCAGAGGCACAGGCAGCAAGGCCAAGCCTTGCTACAGGAGACAAACCCAGAGCACTTCAATGTTGGTACCTCCAAAGGTCCAAACGAGGATGGAATGTGTTGACATTCTCTACTCACCTATTCACATTGTATCATCATAGCTCCTGGATGATTAGCAGTACTATTTTCTAAAACTTGTTTTATAAAAAAAAGTCAAATTTCTTTAGGTATGGCAATTATGTGCGACTACGTTTGCACATGAACCTAATGCACTAATTGACATGTTCATTTGGATCTCCAAATAGCTTCCACACCTGTTTCTCAGTGTGAGCGACAAATAATTACCTTTGCTTCCAACTCATTTCAATTTAGAAGAAGCTTCGTAAAATAATTTATTTTCTTTGGAAAGTTCTAGATTATCAAGGCGCTGACATTCATTGAATTTATCAGATGTATTCAATTTTTTCAAATGATCTCCAATATATTTGAAATCTGTTTTCTAGACCTGGGAGGAGGAAATACAGAGAAGGGAGCAATAGGGAGAAGGAGATAATATTTTACATCAAGAGAGGACTTCCAAAACTATGTCAAAAAGCTTTCTGATAAAATGGATGTGAATTTACTGCCTGAATGAGTCTGACCTCATCCATCACCTTCCAATGAATGATAGATCGTTCAATACATGGTGTTTGCTTTTTCTATGTTCCCATATTTGACACTTAAAGGACACAGAAAAACACAGGAACCCTTCAAAGACTAACCTTTCACTGCGGCAGTTGCTTCTGAAATATATGTGAGTGACAGAGAGAAAGCTGGGAGACTCTAAAAAATGTGTGACATTTTATAAGGAAGCTAGATCATGAGGTATTTCATTTACCTCGGATATATTCTAAATCACTGGTGCCTTCCATACAACACACTGAACTGAGTAACACAAAATGACACTTGAAAAGTCTTTTACAAGAGACATCAGTTAAGATAGCTATAGGAAGTTAAATATTATTTATAAAACCAGGGACAGGATCAAATAAATGCAAGTATACAGACTCAATGGAATTAGTACAAATACTTTTTCCAGATTTAATAATGCCTTCATTAAAATAATTAGGACTTAGAATTTGTCCTCCAATATGTCTATCTCTGCAGTTTAGTTTCTGAAATAGATGTTTCCAATAGTGCTTTTCTCAGCAGTTGAATTTCCTTCAGATTTTAGGCCATGTTTTATGCATGTTTTGCTCTTGTTGTTTTTTTTTTTTTAAATTGAAGTTTCTGAAGACTCCCATATGGTAGTCAAATACAAGCGGAATATCATATCACTTTTTGCTGGGAATCTAGCAGCCTCCCAAGTGCAATGTAGTATAAAATTGTTACTAAAAATTTCAGTGTTTGAAACCATTGTCTTAGTTTGAATTTCCCTGACAGCAAAACCTGAAACAAGGTACAGAATGCAGGTTATTTATTTTTGAAGTGGCCCTAGAAAGAGTAGGGGGACAGAAAGAAGGAGCCAGAGAATCGGGACAAAGGAAGCAAGCATTTTGAGCTGGTTACCTCTGTCAACAGCTGGGTCTCAACCCCCCACCCCAGGGGCCTCCCAGGAACTGCACAGAAAGTGCTGTAGGACTATCCTGGCAAGAGTGAGAAGACAGAGTCTTTACTCACAGGACTCTCCTCCTCTACTGGGTAAGAGTTAATTGCAGACTGTGTTACAATCTCTGCAAATTCATCCAAACTGAGCCAATTCCCATGGCTTCAGGGAATACCCTGAGGCAAAAAATCAGGAAAACATCCTGCAAGGTGAGGCCTGAGTACTGAAATGCACTGGGGATCTGCACCAGCCTGGGCACCCAGCTGCAGCTGAAGTGCAAGGGAGCCCGGGAGTGTGATGCCTCACTCAAAAGGCATCCGAAGCATCACACTCCATTGCACATAAACCTAATGCATTAATTGACATGTTCATTTGGATCTCCAAATAGCTTCCACACCTGTTTCTCAGGTACAACCAGCTGACTGCTTAGCGCCTTTTGCATGTGTTTAAGCCGCTGTAAGTCACTAGCAAACGAACTCCGGATAAAGGGCGTCATGAACTTAGAAATCCAACCTGTTTTTTAAAGCAGTATGTATCTACCTCTGAGTTAGTTCTCAGCATTGGGAAAATCCACCCATCTTCCGAGGGGACAACAGGATCTATCTTTTCAAGTTATGGCTGGAATCCAACAAGTTAGAATATGAGAAGAGCCAGACACATTATAATTGTCCATGCGTCGCAGTTAGTACTCCCCTTGTCCCACCTTCAGCGATTAACATCACACTCGTTTGGTACGATTTTTATTTACCGATGTTATTATGTAAGTGTTCTATACCCAGAGTTTGCTTTGCCCAACTTTCTCATTTTATGTGTGTAGAAGCAGGTTACCACTACTCTGCTAGAGAGAGTGCACCCCACCACAACTGGCTTCTTACCAAACTATCAGACTTTTTAAATTTCACTACTACTCTCAGTTACTCAGTAAGATTGCCTTAAGTTCCTAGACTAGGTTAAGAACACTGGGAGAGACTATGAAAGCATTCATAACCCATTTTTTGTAACATTTTAAGGTGCTTATCACAAATATAAGCTTCTGACTAAAGGAAATATCTATCTTGCTTTCCAGGGTTCTTGATGAATATTTCTGGAATGGCATCAATGTATCTTAATCATATGCTAAGGAAATTCAATAAAGTTTTTACCGCTCAGCCGTGCCTGAAAGCAGAGATCATGCAGAACCTTGTCTGCTTAGAATACCTACAGTAGTATCCACGTAGGCAGTACAATCCTTAAACTTTAAGATGCCTTTTTCCACAGCAAAAAATATAACTAGGTGCAATTTATGCTTTAATTCTAGAGCACACACCTGAAATTAAACCTCAGATGAGCCTTATAATTCTTTCACAAGCATCTGTCTGTCTCATTTTAGAGCACTGGCCCTTGTAGTATGGTAGATAATGTGCAAAATGGATGTGATCAAGAGCCCAGATTAGGATAAGCACCAGAATTGTGGTGGACAGAGAGAATGATTAAAAGGAATTTCTACCTCCGATTTTCCTGGACTGTCTCTCCCACAGGCCCAGATGGACTGGAGCAAATGGGACAAACACTTTGTTCCCCAGTTTTTATCCCTCCAGTCTTTCCTGCATAGATGATGTACGGAAACAACCACAGGGGCCCATTTTAAGGAGAAAAAAAGCCAATGCATGAGTCTTGAATAGTGCATCATTCTTCGGTCTTCCTGATTTCCTTAAGACTGACCTTTCTCTGCCCTGATCTCTGAATGAAAACATAAACTCTAATGCTTTCTCTCTCTAGGCCTCGTCTCCTATAATTTCTCCATATTAGTTTTTACCCACATTGTTCTCACCTCTGATTTTTTTTAATTTACTGTTTATTTATTTATTCTTGTACTCTGATTTGGCTTCAAGTCCTAACTTGGGTTTCTTTCTTTATGCACTTATTGGTATTTATTAAATGTTAAATACTATTCGATTCAATGCTCAGCCTTTGGCCCTTTCCAGAATTGTGCCACGACATCTATTTCAGCTCCCTGCTCATCTCAACTCATAAGAGTACACACCACTACTGGCTTTTATGGTCTCTCTCCACTCTTGGAAATGGTAAGCTTTGTACAGAAAAACTCATTTTCTGCCTGGTTTTAATCATCTGGTTTCCAATTCATGGAAATAAATCTATAGTTGGTGAAAATATTAGCAGATCCCTCTGTCAGACCCCAACTGTCAAAAATCACATGTCTGACTTGCTTTATGTGGATTCATCAAGAGTGGAATTGGTTCAGGGCACCACTTGGACTACTGATCTTCTCCCAAATATACTCATTTAATTATCTTCACCCAATCATGCGGTGTGGATGAGTGCTGCATAGAATTGTAATATTATTGAAGAATATCTTCTTCCTGAATGTTCACTACATGCTTTGATGACTCAACTTTGAGACCTATTTTGTTCTAGGTATTAACATGAAACCAATTATTTTTCATATAATAGGTATTTGACAAATACTTGTGCAGTTAAATCGAGTGTTTTGTAACTTTTCAGCATCAGACAAGTCGCAGGCGTTATTTAGCATTTGATATGGCGCCTATCCTCCTACAGCACATAACCTTTTATGCAGACTGTAATCGCCCTCAGTTCTGTGTTGGCACTTGGACAATCATGGGGCTGGAGATCACTTTGAAATCAACCAGCTTTTCACACAGCTGCTGTACCATCTTGTGAAATATTTCAGAGATGGGGACTGTTCCACTGGAAAAAAGCAGCCTCTGCCAAATGATGTACTGAAAATGCAGATAGCTCCCAAACAGGGTTAGGAGAAAAATGCTTCACATTTGCAAAGTATTTTGATCTAATCACTTGAAAATACCTACAATGGTAGGCAGAATGATTACGGTAGTCTCAGGACACTAGAATTCACAGAGGTACAACTTGATACAAACAAAGCAGTTTCTCAGACTAACACACTTTAAGGTAGCACTTAAAGATCCTGTGAACTATTAGCTGACATATCTTAAGTGGAGGGAAATGTAGAAAATGCTAATGAAATTCAGATCTCACTATTAGTCATGGATAAGGGGTGGTGTAACATGAAGATGGTTCTTTCTTTATACTAGCACTGCACCTAGCATCAAGCCAGGGAGGACAGCCCCTACAGCCAGAGTTCCTCTCACTGATACACGTTCCTCAAAACCATGTACTGTAATGCCAGGATGTTCTGTTTGTGCAGATCCCTGTAAAATGTGCCTCATAGCAAAAGTGCACGAGGAAAAAGATGAAAGTATTCTATAAACAAACTGTAAGAATTTCTGTACTGACTGCTTGGTGAACCACAATAGATAGTACACACTATGAGAAATCCTGCCATAAAGAGTCATTTTAAACTTAATTCACTTAATAGTGTCTTCATGTTTATTTTCATTTAACCTTATTAATATCTCAGGAAACACAATTTTCTCCACAGTTTGTAAGATACTTCCCAGAATATAATCCACAAATGAAAAGGATATCCTGAACATTTCAAGTTGTTCTCTTTTTGTTGAGATGAAAAATACTAAAGGGCTTCTGGGGCTCACAAATATCTGTACTACATGCTCCAAAATTTTCAAGCAACTGGCTTAATTGAATAATTCATTATGGACTTTTCTCTGATTCTAACCTCTCTAGCTATTCAAATGCTACTTTCTTGCTGAACACAGAACTTTCAAATTTCTCTGATTGGGATTTCCAATTAAAGATTTTGGCCTATCAATTTTTTAATTTACTGGAAATACTCCCTTGAGAAGGGAAAAACTTTCATTTCTATGTTTCGGGATAAAATTTATTTAGCCAACATAGCCACTTAGTTTTAGGATTATTGTAATAAATATTTTTTTAGTCTTCTGTGTCCCAATTAATGTGACAAACTAAGAGAACTGTGTAAAGAAGAAAGTTGAAAAAAATATATCAACAAAATTACAGTATTCAGTAGGTTACTTTAAAATATCACGGTAACACATTGATATTATTAATTCTGCTTTGCACCAATCCCTAACTGATGAATGAAAGAAAACTACATATTCCCCCAAGTCAATAATCCATTCAATTTTAAGGAATGCTTAATAATAAATATTTATTTGCAAACCACCTTGTATGAGGCACTCTTCCAGGCTTCCGAGGAACTGAGGGGATAGAAGTGAACAAAGCAAACACACCTGCTTCAGAGAGTTTATATTTCAGTGTAGAAATTAAAAATAAATAAGAAAATGCACACACAATAAAGTAATCAAGCAAAGCACATACTAGGTTAGAAAACAATTACTAAAAATTAAAATAAGATAAGAAAAAGCAATGTTAAGAATACTTAGCAACAGATAAGTGTGAAATGATAGACGGTTAACCAGGAAAAGCCTCAAAGAGGTGTCTGGAGTAAAGACCGCAGGAATTAAGGAACACACTCTGTGAACAACTGGATGAGAACACTCAGGCAGTGAGAACTGCGAGGGGAAGGACTCTAGGAGGTACACACCTAAGTGACGTGGCCTTTGTGGCTGCAGCAACAAGGGAGAAGAAGAGGCTGCTCAGTAAAGGAGCCAGATCAAGTGAGGCTTTACTGATGACTTTGCTTTTAGTTGAAGTTAGACTATAAGCCAGGAAGGTGTAGAGCAGGGAAGCACCACAATCTGACTTAGATATGATGGAATATAGTGGATGCCACGTTGTGGGTAGATTTAAAAAGATTAGTACCAAAATAAGAGAAACAAATTTGGAGAGTCTTAAAATAAAACAAATGAGAGTTGATGGTGGCTCAGGTCACACTGAGGGAGTGGGAAGAAGTGTGTGGAGTCTATTTTGAAGAAATTCTAACATGGATCCTGAATGAAAGAAATAATTTAAAATTATCCCAAATTTTTGGACTAAATTACCTGATGAATGGAACTACCACCAACTGAATTTCAGAAGAATAAGCATGGATTGAGTTTCTTCAAAGAAGGAATTTTACCTGAAGGTTTAAATCCCCTTATTTGTATGAACCCCTTACAAGACATGAAAGAACTCTTGAAAATAAGTTCACATGTTCACATCATTCTGTGAAAAATCAGATGTTTCAACTAGAATTTTCTAAAACTATTTCTCTTGACTTTGTTTCCCCTTCATCACAATTCTCTTCCTTTTTGGTGATGTTAGAATGGCTGTGGCTGTATTTGGGATCACATTTAAGATAATTAAATTGAGGACATAATTAAGTTGCATTTAATGGGCTACATTTATCATTTCTGTGTGTGGTTCAGTTATTGATCACCTCTGGGGTTAGGAAAGATTTAAAGTGATCATGTTCATAGTCACACTATTTCTGTGATAATTCATCTAGCATTATGACATGTTGTACCTCGAAATGCAAAATGAACACATCCTAAAGTGAGAATCTAAAGCCAGATGATTGAAAGTGGAGCTGAGGCAGTGAAGCCAGCACTGGGGATCAGCTGCAAAAGCAGATCGACACTAGCAGAGAGGTTTGGCTGTACAGAGACCATACTAAATCAGTTGCTTTCAGACTCAAATCAAAACCATCTCAGTTAGTGGCAAGTAACAATTAAGCTGCTTCTGGTGGCAGAATTTACAGTGGCAAGTGAGTCGATATATTCCAATTTAGCAGCTACATCTAATGACAGGCTTTAGTAAGTTTCAGAGTCTGAAACTTATTTCAATCCATACATGTCTGACCATTATTTTTTTACCACTTTGAGCCATTCTTCTTTTCTGCACTATCCACTTGTTTCAGTCATAATTTTGCTAAGCCCTCAAGCTAACCTTAGAGAAAATTAGTTAAAACAAACATCACTAGAGAATTTCTTTGATAAAGGAGAAAGATACAATGATGACAGAGCATAAGACTCTCATACTGCAAACAAAAAGATAGCTGCATTTAAAAGAAAATACCATGAGTCCTACTTACATTATGGGGTTCATAGGAACAGGTGATTCACATTCTCCAAGCCTGCTTTCTATAGCGTGTGGCAACTGTTTATCTAATGAAGGAACGAAATCTTCAAAACTGCTTTGCCATATGGAGACCAAGCACCCTGCATTAAAAAACATGGCCATGCTAAAAGACGATCAACTACTTGAGATGATAAGGGACAGGAGTCTTAAAAGTATGTTTGGGACAACTTCGGATCACATGTTGTGGATTAAAGTCAAGGCAGAATACCCTAAAAGTAACACAAAAGCTCCGAAAACCTGTTTCCACTTCCAACATCCCAGCTTTGTGAAGCAGAGTTTTCTGCAGTGACAGAAACCAAAACAAGATCTACTATGGAGTGGACTGAACATAAACAGCACACCTCAAGTGTCATTGTCTCCTATCACCCCCAGACGAGACCATCTAGTTGCAGAAAACAAGCTAGGGCTCCCATTGATTCTTCATTATGATGAACTGTGTAATTATCTCAGTATAATAATAATAGAAACATAAAGTGCGCAATAAATGTAATGTGCTCATGTGATCCTGAAACCACTCTTACCCCCAGCCCTGATCTGTGGAAAACCTGTCTTCCACAAACTGATCTCTGGGGTCAAAAAAGGTTGAGGATCACTGTTCTAATGGCTGGAAAGGGCAAGGAAATGGGTTCTCCCCCACAGTATCCCGAAAAACACGTAGTACCGCTGATACCTCAGTTTTATCTCAGAGATGCCTGTGCTGCATTCCTAACCTGAGGAACTGTAAGAAAATAAATTCGTAGTTTAAGAAGCTAAGTTTGTTGTTACATCGGCAAAGGAAAAGGAACATAGAAACTTGCTACTGTAGCATCTCACATCAGGTATCTTCATACGTGCATTTTACCAAGTGTTTGGGAAGAATAAACACCAATACTATGAGACGCTTTAAAAATAGAATAAGGAACAATTTCTAATTTATTCTGTGAAGTTGGCACAGCAAGAATGCCAAAACTAGACAAAGATGTACCAAGAACACCACGCACCAATATCTATTTTGACTATAGATGCAAAAAAACTCAACAAGATAATAGCAAACTGAATCCATCAAAATATAAAAAGGATTATTCACCACAATCAACAGAAATTTTTCAGCAGAATGCAAAATTGGTTTACTATATGAATGCCAATCAATGTAATCACCACATTAGTAGAATAAAGAACAAAAGCACACTATCTCAATAAAGTAAAAAAAAAAATGGCATTTCGAAAAACCCATTACCTTTTCATTACAAAAGCAGTCAAGAATATGGGGGTAGAAGGTTTAAGAAAACAGTCTAGAACATAGGGGCAGAAGCTTTATGAAAATAGTCTGAATATGGAATTAGAACAGAAGTTTTTCAACCTAATATTACACAGTCTATGGAGAGAGAGTGTGCTCTTAAAACAGGTACAGCAAAGATGGCTACACCTGTTACTTTCAATGTAGTACTACAGATTACAACCAGGACAATTAGGTAAAATGGAAACAAAAGGCATCAAAATTTAAAAAGAAGAAATAAAACATGAATGACAGAAATGGCATGAACTTGTCTACAGAAAATCTTGAAGAATGAACAAAAATATCCTGGAAGTAGTGGATTCATCGAAGGTGTAGGGTATAAAATCCATATACCAATTTGCTTCTATGCTTTAGCAATGAACAATCTAAAATGCAATTAGGAAGACAATTCTACACACGATAGCATCAGGAAGTATAAAATATGCATAGGGTTAAAATTAATATACAGATGGATATACTCAAAACAACACAATACTGTTGAAAGTAAAGACCTAAATAAATAGAAAGAGATTATATGTTCATGGACTGAAAGACGATATTTTTAAAAGAGTAACTTTTTTGTATTTTATACAACTCTAGTTAAATAAAGTTGAGTACTTAGAAGAAATCGATCATTATTGGGAAGATGGCAGAGCAGAGAGAAGCAGAGTAAGAGCCTCTCCAAGATTTGCTGTCCAGACACTGAAATATAGCAATTTCGGGAAGAGAAGGAGGGAAGTGTGTTCTCAGGACCCAGCAGGGATCTGAAGCAAGAGTTGAAGCCCACGGGGACAGCAAAAGGAGAGACTAGCCCAGAAGAAGGTAATGGACGGACAGTGCTTTCTCCCAGAGCTCCAGCTCGCCGGCACAGCTCACTGTGCCACCTCATAGCACAGCTTGTGGCCCCCAGGTCACAGCCCTAGGACACCATCTGGGCTCGCAGCCTTGGGTCATGGCTCAGCTCACAGCAGCAGCTTGCAGCCCGGGTCACAGTCTCAGCTCCTGCTCACAGCCTCTGCATGTGGCGCGGCTCACAGCCCGGCTCACAGTCCCAACTTGTGGCCCCAGCTCTTGGCGCAAGTGATGCAGTTTGAGCCTGAAGACACTTGGTGACTACTGGAGAGCCCAGAGACCTCCACAGAAAGACACACAAACAGAGCGGAGCAGTGGACACTGAAGACTGTGGTGGCTGGTGAGTTACCTGAGTCATCTGATCTCAGACAGCCCCCAGGAGAGGGTGGTGATCAGCTGATTGCCATCTTGGAAAGGGGCTGAGCTCAGAACTCAGAAAAGCTCCTAGTGGCTTTTGGTGCTGGGGCAAGGCGGGGCAAGGCAGAGCAAGAAGGAGGAGAGTTCAAACTCAAGTTGGAGGGAGTGAAAGGAGCCAAGTTCAAACTGGCAGGGAACTGAGTCCAAGCCAGTGGGAGACACACAGTGTGTCTCCAGCTGAACAAATTGGATTTCAACCCTATAGCCAGTGATAAGGCTGAACTTCAATGGAACGGGTGAAGCCTTGCTATTGAACCCATCTGGGAACACTCCCTACCCTGCCAAAATCTACTGCTGGGATTAATCAACAAGGACCTGGGTCTGTCTACTATGTCTTCCAATGAGAGTAGAGACACATCTGGAAGTGGACATTTTTTTTTTATATTTTTTTTTCCCTCTCTGCTCTTCTTTTTCTTCCTTTTTTTCCTCTTTCTTGTTTTTGTAGGAAAGTGAATTTCTTGTTCTTTGCTGTTTTATTTTTTTGTTCCGTCCTTGTTTTTACTTCTTCCCTCTCCTTTCCTTCTGTTTCCTTTACCAGTCCCACAAAGTTCACATAATTTCCCACTGGCTTCCAACCTTGCTTCTCATCTCTTTCTTTTCTTCTTTTTCTCTACCCATTCCTCCTAACCTCTTTTGAATATTCTCTGCTGAGAGAAAAATCACCATAGTGAGAGCATATTTACTGCATACAAGTTTCTGGTTTATTTGAGATATTGTTATATAACCACACATCTAGTTCGTAAGGTATAAGGGAGCAGATGAATAGTTACTACAGTTTCTTATTTTCTAGACTGTGTCTGATGCTATTGTTGTTGTTGAACAACAACAACAGATTTAAACAGATGTCCAAGAGATTAAAAATTCTATGCACAGTATTGGCAGTAAAATGAAACTACTTTAGCCAATGTGACAGAATTGTTCTACTCAGTTCTTCCTTGCATGCCAAGACTAAGATTGGCAGAAGATCACAAATAACACAATAGGCGATGGTCAAAGAACTAAGGGCTGGCCAAATAAACAGTAACTTCTCAGCCTCAATAAATTGAAGAGGCAAGATCTCGCAACAGACTCATAACACAAAAAACAGCTACACCTGTAAGACATCTCTGAGGACGTAGACACTTACAAAAGGTTCTCAAAACTAACAAAAAAAGCTTCCTGCCACATGCAATTCATAATCCTCAAGCCAGGAACTAAACTAAAGAAGAAAAAAAATAGAAAATGAGAAGACACACAAATGAGATGCAACCCCATACTTCCAGCTCACCAAAGCAAACCCCGCGGGGAATGAAGTGGAAAAATCTGAAAGCTTCCCACCCAGACTCTTTGAAGCAGTAACGGCAGTGGTAACAAAGCAGATGAGTGAGGCTCTAGAAAACATCAAAACAGAAATCATTTCCCAAATGAAAGACATGATTAGTGATTCTAGAGCAGATACAGATTAAAAAAATAGAAGAGATTAGAAAAATGATGGAAACCATAAATGCCCAACACAGGAAAGAAATGGAATTTATGAAACAGATTTAAACAGATGTCCAAGAGATTAAAAATTCTATGCACAGTATTGGCAGTAAAATGAAACAATGTAAAGAGAGAATCTCACATATAAACAAGATTGTGATTAATGATCGAGAAAAGAAAGAGTTCTTCAAAACGGTAAGGGACCATGAAAAATCAATACAACAGCTGTTAGATGACACAAACAAGAATAACATAAGATTGATCACAGTCAGTGAAAAAGCAGGAGATAGCATAAATCACAAAAGAAACCTGTTCACAGAAATAATGGCAGAAAACTTCCCAAGTCTGGAAAAAGAACTGGACATACAGCTAAGTGAGGCATACAGAACTCCAATTAGCCACGATCAGCAAAAATCTACCCCATGGCAAGATTCCAGAATTCAACACAAGAACAGAATATTGAAAGCTGTTAGAGAAAAGAAACAACTTATCAAGGAAATCACATCAGAATCACAGCAGACTTCTCAACACAAACCCTCAAGTTAAGGAGACCTTGGAGGGAAGTATTTCAAGCCATAAAAGACAACAACTTTCAGCCCAGATTGATGTACCCTGCAAAACTCTCTTTCAAAATTGATGGAGAAGTAAGATACTTCCATCACAAAGAACACGTGAGGAGATTCATGACCACCAAACCAGCACTCCAAAATATTCTGAAGGACATTCTGGGAAGAAAAAATGAGGACTACGACTCCAGGAATTGTAACAGAATGAATCCTTCAGGCAAGGCAAATAATTAAACAGAAGGGAAAACTAGGAAGCCAACAACAGGTAAATAATATGACAAGAATAAGTCAACATATGTCAGTTATAACCATCATTGTAAATGGTCTCAACTCGCCATTTTAAAGAAGCAGACTGGCAGAATGGGTCAAGAAGCAAGACCCAGCAATATGCTACATACGAGAAACACATTTAATTCAAAAAGAAATGCATAGACTGAAATTCAAAGGATGGAAAACAATACTTCATGTGACAGGAACCTGGAAAAAGGCAGGGGTAGCCATTCTATTTGCAGAGAGAGTGGAATTCAAGCCAAGACTCATTAAGAAAGACAAAGAAGGTCACTACATCCTTGTAAAGAGAACAACCCAAGAAGAAGAGA
This sequence comes from Hystrix cristata, assembly GCA_004026905.1. Taxonomy (NCBI): domain Eukaryota; kingdom Metazoa; phylum Chordata; class Mammalia; order Rodentia; family Hystricidae; genus Hystrix; species Hystrix cristata. The sequence goes on along the minus strand of PVJO010008476.1, from coordinate 56,100 downwards.
TGACAATCATAAATATATATGCACCTAATACCAGCGTGCCTAATTACATACAACAAATATTGACGGACATGACAAACCAAATAAGCACCAATTGTAATAGAGGGCTTCAATACCACACTGTCACAAATAGACAGATCAACTAGACAAAAGGTCAACAGGGAAATATCAGAATGAAACCAACCTTTTGAACAAATGGACCTAGTAGATGTATACAGAGTATTCCACCCCTCAACATCAGAATACACATTCTTCTCAGCTGCACATGGGAATTTCTCCAAAATAGTCACATACTAGTTCATAGAACATGCTTAAGTAAATGCAAAGGAATCGAAATTATCCCCCACATACTATCAAACCATAGTGCATTGAAACTGGAAATAAACAGCAAAAGGAACCACAAAAATTCCATAAACACATGGAAATTAAATAGCACACTCCTGAACAATCAGTAGGTTACAGAAGAAATTAAAGAAGAAATTAGACCGTGTCTACAATTGAATGCCAACAAAACCTACCGAAATTTGTGGGACACAATGAAAGCAGTTCTATGACGGAAATTTATAGCATTGAGTGGCCATATCAGAAAAACAGAGCAAGCTCAAATAAACAACCTAATGTTGAACCTCAAGCTTCTAGAAAAAGAGGAAGTCAAACCCAAAGCTTGTACAAGGGAGAACATTATAAAGATCAGAGCTGAAATTAATGCAATAGAAATGAAGAAAAATATACAAAGAATCAATGAATTCAACAGTTGGTTCTTTGAAAAATTAAATAGACAAACCCTTAGCCAACCTTATTAAAAAAAAAAAAAGGAAAGAAAAGATTCAAATTCACACAATTAGGAATCAAAAGGTGAAATCACAACAGATCCCGCAGAAATCCAGAAGCTCTTCAATACCTACTTTGAGAACCTGTATTCTAATAAGATCAAAAACACAGACGAAATAGACAGATTCCTAGATACATATGAATTACCAAAACTAGATCAAGAAGATATAAAAACTCTAAGTAACCCAATATCAGCTACTGAAATTGAAGAAGTAATTAAAAACCTACCAACAAAGAAAAGCTCAGGTCGTGATGGATTCACTGCTGAATTCTACAAGAAATTTAGAGACGCTTTAATGCCACTAATTCTCAAACTCTTTAATGAAAGTGAAACAGAAGCAATACTCCCAAATTCATTCCAGGAAGCAAGCATTACCTGGATACCAAAGCCAGAGAAGGATCCAACCAAAAAAGAGAACTATAGGCCAATCTCATTAATGAACATAGATGCAAAAATCCTCAATAAGATACTGGCAAACAGAATGCAACAAATCATCAAGAAGATTATACACTATGACCAAGCAGGATTCATTCCAGGGATTTAGGGATAGTTCAACCTATGCAAATCAATAAATGTGATACACTATATTAACAGAGCCAAGGACAAAAACCATATAATCATCTCAATAGATGCAGAAAGGCATTTGACAAGGTCCAACACCCATTCATGATAAAAGCCCTGCAGAAAATTGGAAGAATACATGGTCTTTATCTCAATTCTACAAAACTATCTATAACAAACCAAGAGCCAACATCATACTAAATGGTCAAAAACTAAAAACTTTCGCTCTAAAATCCAGAACAAGACAAGGATGTCTGCTCTCACCGCTCTGCTTTGATATAGTTCTGGAAACTAGCCAGAGCAATTAGACAAGAAAAAGAAATAAAAGGAATAAGGATAGGAAAAGAAGAAGTTAAATTATAATTATTTGACATGATACTCTATATAGAAGACTCCAAAAACTCCACCAAAAGACTCCTAGATTTAATAACCAAATTCAGCAGCGTACCTGGATACAAAGTCAACACTCATAAATCAATAACATTCATGTATACAAACAACAGACTCACTGAGAGAGAAATTAGGGAAACAACACCTTTCACAATAGCATCCATAAAAATGAAGTACCTAGGAATCAATCTAACAAAGAAAGTAAAAGATCTATACAATGAAAACTACAGTACTTTGAAAAAGGAGATTGAAGAAGATATCACAAACTGGAAAGAGATCCTTTGCTCCTGAGGGGAAGAACAAATACAGTGAAAATGGCCATACTCTCAAAACTGCTATACAGATTTAATGCAATCCCAATTAAATTACCCATAGCATACCTCACAGAATTAGAGAAGACAATCCTGAAATTCATTTGGAACCAAAAGAAACCTAGAATAGCAAAAGCAATTCTGGGCAACAAAAGCAAAGCAAGGGCCACCACACTCCCTGACCTAAAACTATACTACAAAGCTACTGTAATAAAAACAGCATGATATTGGCACAAATCAGACCCCAAGACGAGTGAAACAGATTAGAAGATGAAGAAACAGGTCCAAACACTCTCAGTCACCTTATCTTTGACAAAGGGCCAAACAACCTCACTGGAAGAAAGACAGTCTCTTTAATAAATGGTGCTGGAAAAACTGGCTCTCCACATGCTGAAGGCTTAAACTATACCCATATGTTTCCCCATGCACTACGCTAAAATCAAAGTGGATCAAAGATCTAAATATTAAAACAGAAACACTAAATCTATTGGAAGATAGAATAGGTCGAACTCTTGAAGACATAGATGTAGGCAAAGACTTTATGAACAAATCCCCAGTTGCCCAGGAAATATCACAAAGAATCAACAACTGGGACCTGATCTTATTAAAAAGCTTTTGCACAGCAAAAGAAACTACAAACAGAGTGAAGAGACAACCCACAGAGTGGGAAAAAATTTGTGCCAGCTATTCCTCTGACAAAGGACTAACATCTCAAATATATAAAGAACTCAAAAAAAAATCAGACTCCCCATATTTAAAGACCCAATCCAAAAGTGGGCAACTGAAATGAATAGACACTTCTCAGATGAAGAAGTAGAAATAGCAAATAGACATATGAAAAAAATGTTCAACATCACTGGTCATTTGAGAGATGCAAATTAAAACAACCCTGAGATTCCACATCACTCCAGAAAGAATGGCTATTATCAACAAATCAGCCAATAGCAAATGCTGGAGGGGCTGTGGAGAAAAAGGAACACTTCTCCCCAGTTTGTAATAGCTAAATCTTGGAAACAGCCCAAATGCCCATCAACAGTGGAATGGATAAAGAAAAAAATTTTTTATACAATGGAGTACATAAAGAATGATAAGCTTGAGATGTTCACTAGGTAAATGGATGCATCCTGAGATCATACTCTTCAGTGAAATAAATAGGACACACATGTTTAAATACCACATTGTTTCTCTGGTGTGAGAAACTGATAGTGTAAATAAAGACTAAAATGTATTATATTGGGAAAGGGAAGAAAATGTCCAAATGGGAAATGGAACAAGGGAGGGGGAAAGGAACAAAGGGACAAAAGAAATAAGAAATGGAAGGAAAAAATGGAAACAAAGCTTTTGTAAATAGGGAGGAAGGAAGGAGTGAGAGGAGGGGAATGGGAAAAAAAGAAGCAACAAGATATATCATGCACAGGTACAAATCCCCTATGTGGATGTTATCACTATGTACATCTAAAATGTACCATTAAAATAAAATTTTAATAAAAAGAAGAAATCGATATTTTTATAGAAAACTACTCACCAAAATTAACTTCACCAAAGATGAAAGTTTAAGGTAAACAGTGGCAATTAAAAAACAGAAAGTAGTTTGAGTTTGAACTAGGCACCAGGCCCATTGTATATTACAGTAATTAAATGCCAGGAAATTCTTCCATATCCAATAATATTTAAACTATTCTAGGTCATAGAAATGAAGGGAGATACTCAAATTGCCTTTTATAAAGTGAATATTACAATGTTCTCAAAATATAACAAAGGTTACATCTGAAAGGAAAACTTATAGAAATGCTCACTTATAAATATTAAGACAAAAATATTAAAGAAAATGTAACAGCACATTAAAAATTCACCATGACTAGGTGGACTTCATATGGATTTTCAAAAGTGGTTCAATATTAGGAAAAATTTTGATAAAATTCATCATACCAACAGAATTAGAAAGAAGAGCCATAAGATTTTCCTCACAGATTTGTAAAATGCATTAACAGAATTCTATGTGAATTCAAGTTTAAACAGCTCGATATATTGATAAGTATTTTCTTAACAACAATAAAATACAGCCCTTGGTATCCACAGGGGTTTGTTCTGGGACCCCCAAGGAAACCAAAATCTTCAGACCTTCAATTCCCTTATATAAAATGGCATAGCATTTACATATAGCCTAGAGACATCTTCTCATATGCTTTATTTTTAGACTATTTTTAATATCTAATATAGTATAAATGCTAATATAGAGAGTTGTTATGCTATATTTTTTAGGAATTAATGAAAAATTTTAAATTATGGATCCATTCATCTGTTGATGGACATATAGGTCATTTCCAAGATTTAGCTATTATAAATTGTGCTGCTATAAACAAAAAATAAAAGGTAGATAATAGGAAGTAAAGAGATAGATCTTTTTTAAATGGGAAAGAGAGAGATGGAGGGGGTGAGGGAAGGTAAAGGGGGTGAAAAAAGGAATTAAGATGTTTTACATACATATACCACTCCCCACAAGGAATATAATCATTTTGTAATACAAACATGTAGTAATGACAAATAAAAACTAAAAAAATGTACATGTTCAATACAGACACCATTTCTTTCAAATATTATGAACCAGTTAGTAACTGGTTGAACCCAAAGATACAGCACTTACTTATCCAGAGGCTTGAAATATATTATATATATAATGTATGTATTATATACATATAACATTATATATGATACACATATGTATATATGGCTGCCCAATATCAGTGTTAATTTTAATTAATCATTTAATATTAAACATCATGTTGAATGTATTCACAAGCACAATCAAACAAAAGAAAAAATCACAGACATTACAATTGGCAAGGAAAAAAATAACAGGGCATTTCAACATCCTAAATTACTACACAAATAGAGAATTCAACAAATGGCAAAGTATAAAGCCAACATACAAGACTAAAAAAACTTCATACATACAAATTGTTAGAACATATAATAAAAAATTCCATTTACAAGTGAAATCAATAAATTAATTCTTCTGCTTTCTAACATAGGAATAAAGCATCCTAAAGGCACTGCTATGGGCTGAAGTATGTCCTCCAAAAGACATGCCGGAGTCCTAAGACCTCATACCTGTGGCCTTCCCTGGAAACAGGATCCTTGCAGATATAATCAAGTCAAATGGAGGTCTCTGGCTGCATCTCAGTCAAATATAACCAGGGTCCTCTTAAAGGAGGAGGAGACAAGTGGTACACAGGGAGAAGGTGACATGTGACAACAGGCACAGAGATTGGAGTCACGAATCTACAAGCCAAGGAGCACTAAGGATTGCTGGTAAACTCCAGAAACTAAGAAGAAACTGCTCCGGGATGCTCCCCTGGAGCAGCAGTGGCAAACTTGTGACACGTGTGCTGCAGGGGGCAGGCAGAGCCCTCTCTTTTGGCACGTGAGCCAAGTCACCTCAGCAGCCAGGCATCAGACAACAGCTGTTTTTTCTAAACCAAAACCTCAGTATTCAGGTTTAATTGCAGCGTTTGCACTTTGTGATGAATAAGTGGGTTTTGGGTGGCAGTTTGGGCACTCAGTCTCTAAAAGCTTCTCCACCCCTGCTCTAGAGGCTTCTAAAGGAACGTGAGCCCACCTGCAACTTGATTTTGGCTTCTGGTCTCAAGAACTCTCATATGGTAAATTTCTATTACTTAAAGGCACCCAGTTAAAGGTAGTTTGCTATGAAAATCTTAGGAAAATAATCAAGATACCAATCTCCCCTAAGTCATTTTATAAATCCAACACTATCCCCAATTCATTTGGAAGAACAAACAAACTAGAAGAACTAAAAACCTTTAAAAAAGAGAAAAGTGGTAACTTTACTTATCAAACATTAAATATACTATTAAGTCTCTATAATTAAAACAGTGTGGTATTGGAACATAAATATAGAGAAATAATCACAGATCAGTATAGAAAACCTCAGAAATAGACTGAGTCACATATGGGGATTTAACATATTGGTCATTTCAATCTTTTATGAAAAGATATATTTTTAAAGTAAGTGATTTGGGCATAATTAACTATGGAAAATGAAAAAGTGGATGCATTCGTCATATCATATCCCAGGATAAATTCAAAATGAATCAGCTATTAAATCTTAAATAACCGTATAATAATTAATACTCTATGGCACCATATGTTGTTATGGAAACTCAAAGACTCTTTGCTATTATATACCATTTCTCATCAACTTTCAACCAATTTTCTCTCAAACCATTTATTTTAGTTATTTTAATTTGCTCTAATTTGTATATGATGTAGAAACAAAGGCAGGTTTTCTCCGTCATGTTTGGGTTAAATTTTATTTTAGCAAGAGTAATTTTCAAATTTAATTTTTATTTTTAATATTGATAATTCAGAAATGTTTCAAATTCAAAGTTTATTAGTGATAGTATTTAAATGTTTATGATTGTTACCAAATCTAGAAAATTATCTCAAGTTTCTTTCATAAATACACTGTAAGATTTCACAACTTTTCAAGTTTTCTTGTGCAATGACTAACCTGTAATACTCTGGCTTCACTTCCACAACCCATAGACTTCCACTGTCCAGGGCTGAAGGATACGCTCGCATTGGCAAACATCACGGGACCTACATTTTATGTTCACAAAGTCAGGTGGATCAGCATGGTGGGTGAGAGAATAATCCCGAATCTTCTTCCTTCACCAGGATAGCAGGAAATAACTGTGGTACGATTTATAACTAGACGTAACCCCAAAGCCTCACCCACTCCTAAATGCAGCTTTGGGGAGGTGCTTGGATAAGGGGAGCATGATACTCGTCAGTGGATTGGCCTACTGAGGAACGTGAAGCTAAATGTGTCATTGGGAAGTGACACCTGGCCAGCCGAGTCCCTGGGGGCGTGGCCTAGAAGGGTCTAACTCCCTGCCTCCGCCCTTGATCTCTCTGTTCCCAGTTGCTCTACCATCAGCCTTCCCACCTCTGCCAGGCCACCCTGCCTGGCAACTGGCCAATTATGGACTGAAACCTCTACAAACTGTGAGCCCAAAATCAATCTCTTCTCCTCTAAGTTGTAGATGTTGAGTATTTGGTCGTAGCTGCAAGAAAAGGAAGACAAACTCTAAGCAAAATTACTCTAAAACATAAATAGCACTAAACCCACTTTCTCTTCAAATGCAACCCAACGATGTTATTCTAATAACATCTGAGAACAGGAAAAGTGTTACGATGGGGAAGCCAATATGATAAAAAGAAATGGTTCTTAATTATTTACGATTAAAAGAGTTTCTCTTTTGAAAATTATAAAAGCATTCAGCCATGTGAATATACAGCTAGGATTTTTTCCCGGGAGAGCAAAGGAATCCGAACCTTAAGCTTCTTAAACTTCACAGTAAATCCACCTGTGAATAGACTATATTGTTTCAGAAACAGGAATTAGAACTTCTAATTTTGTTTACTGTTTATCCTCATGAGAATTCTCCAGAAGAGAAGAGAACATCATCCAATGAAAGGCATCAGAGTGATGCCTACTGAGGAACTTGTATGAAGTCACTGGAGGGATTGGGAGCTGGGGCGGGGCAGGGTGACAGGGTGGTACTGATGAAACAATGTGGCTAATAGAGAAGAGAAGTCCAACTTGGTGACCTTACGAACCAAGAAGGTATCTACTATTGAGACCTAACCATTTGTTCTAAATTAACCAAAAACAAGCCCTTTTACCTAGTCACACTGTAAAATTGAGATGAAGCAACATTCTCCACTTGTGTATACTAACGACCGTCAAAGCATTTATCCGTTCCCTCCACTATAAATTGTGTTGGTGTTACATGTGTGTTCTGTACTTCAAGATTTTCAGAAAAATCATTCCCATAGCCCTTTCTTGGAACATGTTTTCTAATGCTATAAAAAATTTGTGCTATAAAATTTTTTAAAGTGTGTCTGTGAAATCTTGATAATTTACAGTTCTCTTTTTCTCCAGTCAAATGAAGTGAGTGAGACAGCCAGGGGTCTAGTTCTATTTAAAAGGCTGTAATTGTGAATGGTCTTCAGCTGAATCACCCAATAATATCTTCAGTTTATGACACAGTATTTTACTGAATCAAGTCCATGGGCAAGAAATTATAAAATATTACAGAATCAGATTAATGCATACGAGCTGAAGCATTTCTGTAGCAGAGGCGGCAAGGGTTTCATTTTATTTTAGGGTACAAAATACCATTGCACAGCTAACCTATAATACCAGCTCTAAAGCTTCAATAACAGAGTCGTTTGAAGCACATACTGAGTTAAAAAACAATCCAGTACAGCAGATCACCAACATAACAACAACCTACTTGTAGAGGTTAGAGTGAAAATTTCCTATTAAACTCACACTGGCCTTTTTATGTGCCTTTTTATGGACACAATCATTTCACATTTAACTTGATTTGACTTCGGTCAGGAGACCTATAACAGGCAGCCCTTTATTTCCAGAAACATCTCCATCCTTAACCCAAATGAAGAGCTCACACTCCACAGTATGTAGAATAAAACTGTTGGAGGTACAGAAGTTTGGGGCTTCAACTCCTGTCTGCACAACCCTGGAACGAACACTTTACTGAGTTGTGCTTCAATCATATAGTTTTTAAAAATCAAAATGTAACTAATAGAAAAAAATAGAAAGAAAATCCCAAGTTATATTCAAGTGCCATAGCTGAAATTTGAAAATCAGAAAATGTACATACTCTACATCCACTCTATATTTACACACCTTCACACCTACTACAAATTCTCCTCCCTGAAGAGTTTATAACTACTTGATTACTGAGTCTGTTCCTTGCTCCTGCTCCCTTTCCAGTAATAACAATTTTAACAAAATTTAGTTAATTCCCTTATTTTTTTCCCATTCATACTTCCACACTCCTCTTCCTGTGCTCTCCCTCTTGAACAGTGGGGACACTTTAAGGAATAAATGCCAATTACATGCCCCCACTTTAAACTAAGCCAAAGTTTGAATGTACTCACAATGTCCTGTTCATACGCATACCCATAACCTTCTTCATAAACTACCTGTCTAGGAAAGAATCTTGCAGTTCATTCTGTGCAGATAGGCAAGGAGCTTATCTATTCTTTCCACTACGGGGAACACAGAATCACTATCTTGACATGTGTCAGGGGCTACTCTAAAAAAAATCTCCATTTAAGTTGTCTCTCAAGGTATAAAAGGAATGTCAATCCCCCATTCAACCTCTCCTTCTGTCTTAGACACTTTTAAGAAAAGAGTGTAAAAATGCAAAGGGTAACTATGAATTCTCAAATTAATGATTTAGGGAGATCGATAAAATCCGTAGGGACAAAAATCTGTCAAATTGTTTTAGGAATTTGTGTCACAGAACTAAGAGATAGAAATCACAAATAAATGGGCCCTTGACCTTGTCATAACCCAGTTTTATAGGCTTTCAACCTCTTACTTAGCATCACTTTACGCCTCTCCATGAAGTGCTATGATTCTGGTATTTCCTCCTCTTCCTATTTCTCAAAGTGCCATTCTGCCCCATTCCATGAGAACATCCATTCAATCTTTCCATCTAGTAAGGCTGCCTGAAATCTTTTATATGCGCTGTCTTAGGAAAAAAAATTCGACTCTCCTCTGAAAGTTAACCAATTCAGGGGTTGTACCAAATTTTCATTCGTGAAAAATGCAGTAAACCTGTTCATGCCTTAGGAGCAAGTATGATGCTCCTTTCATGTCTTTTGTATCCTCACAGAGTCTAACGATGTCAGAGCGCAGTGCTCAAACAAACAGTACAAATGCCACACAAAATCTTCAGCGGTGTAAATCTGGAAAGTGTGGCCTTCGCTATCACTGTGGTCTCTGGTACTCGTGCGTAGTGGTGACCAGAGAGCATCTCTCCCATAAGGGACAAATCGGCGGAAAAGTAAATCATGATTTACATTTCAAATGTGCATTTCTGACCAAAAAAATGTAGGAGAAATCTTAAACAGAGTCACAGTTTTTCTTCAGGACATAAATGAAAATGTCTCATCTCTGTCACATTCAGGAAAGGTTCCTTTCATACAGGAGCACCTGCATAAGACAGCATGGCCTGTCATCTATGGGGGCGGGCTTCGTAGGAAGGAAAACAAATCAGCTCCCCCTGAAGACACCCTTGGCGAGTTCTGTTTTCAGAGTTATTTTAAGTAAGAACTAGGCATCTGGGCAACTTCGTCTTTTCTTTAACTCTGTTATATTCCATTTTTGTAATATTGAATAGCTACTCAATATACTAATATATTAGGATCTCAGTCTCAAAAAGTAGCGAATACTATATTATACTTGGGTGAAACCAACATCTTAACAGTCAAGAATTTTGTTCTCAAGGGTCTGGCACTAAAAAAAAACCTACCCTCTGTGGAAAAGAAGTTTTTATTATGTTTAAACATTTTGTTTAAAATTTGTCACCAGGTAGACTTACTAAACAACATTTTTCCTAAATTTTTTCTTCTCTACTGTCACCATTACTCCCTTTTTATCTGTACAGCTTACCAATATAAAGAAATTTTCTAATTCAAATACAACTGCAATAATCTCTATCATAATTATTTCCTCACAGCACCTCACATCATTCCAGTTTAATTATTGTGTTGTAAATGTGCTGAACACTAGCCACTATTAAGTTTGCCATATCCTGTATGGTGTGGTTTTGGTGAGGTTTGGTTTCCTAAAGCCACCCTGGTCATAGGTAGACTTCTTTAGTTCACACAATGCTTCTTCAATGCCCTTGCCTTTGTCCCATAATCCTAGCATATAAAATGCAATTACAGATAAAAATCCCTCTCGAGGCTAGCTTTTCATTGTCTCACCAAAGTATATTTTCTTCTTGCATTAAATCATATCCCGGGACATCCCAAAACACTAGCTGTTGTTTGGGCTTCCTGTTTGCTCTGCATTGAAGTGACCAATTTATATTCTCACTCTGATACTTCTGGTCCCTGTCAATTCTCCTGGTACCTTTGTAGTTACAATCACATTTTTAGAAAGAGACTTATTGATATCATAGATAAACAATAAGCATAATTTACTTGAAGCAAACATTTGAATGAAATATATTACTTGAAAACTAAGTAAATTATAATGTTTTCAAATCTTAAATTTTGCAAACATTTTTAAATATTTTATTCCGCCTTTATATGTATTGCCGCTATCAAATCTGTGGCTTTGGGCTATAACACTCTTGATTTTCATCTAATCCCTGATAATAACTGTTTTATCTTCTTGTTATAAACCATCTGGCCTTTGAATTTTTAGTTCTCATCGCATAATATGAGCCTCACTCAATATGCCCAGATGACATTTTACTTTGTTTTTAGTACATTTGTTTTTCTCTCAGTAAAATAAGTATTTTAGCAGGAACAGGTGTATCAACAATGTGATCCTTACCTTTTTTACTAAAGTTGTGTTTAAATCTTCTGCAATTAATTTACCTTTCAAATGTAAAGTCTGCTTGGTTTAGTTTCTAAATGTTACCACATTTTTAACATCTCTGTAAGTCTTTCGCCCTTTCTCTTTTCCTTGTTCCCATCTTTCTCCATCCCTGCCCTTCCTTCCTTCTTTCTACTAATGAATATTTATTGCATATTTCTTTTATACCAGCGACAAAATAGATGTTGGAGATGCAGCAAAAACAAAGACAAGCACCTCTATTGGCCCTATCAACTATTATATCTTGAGATTTTTGTAAGTTTTGGAGTCCAATTTTGGAATGTTTTCATTATTTCTTAAAACACAGATCATGTTAGAATCCTACTTCTCATATACATTTAATATTTTAGATCTACATTATGTTGGGGAAAACCATGTGCTTTGATGGGGTTTTTCTTCTGATGTTTAAAGACAGATATTTTGGTCATTGTGATCAGAACAAATCTAGGTGAATACAAGATGTGATAAAAAGTATATAGTGAATATTTAAATTCTGAAAAATTTATTCCAATAATAGTATTTTTAAAAGATGCGATCAAAAATACAATGACTACTACTACCGAGTGCCATCCAATGGACAGGCAGATGCATAAAAATATGACCACGTGTCCTCATTCATCTTAATTGCCAGATCTCATACTGTATAAGTTCTGGCTTTTCCCCAAAGTCAAAATGACCATGAAAGGTAAATGTTTTGGACCAATTTAGAACAGTGAGCTAGCCCCAGCAGTGCTACTAAAGACACTCACATAAGAACTGCTTCAGAAAGTAGCAAGAATGATGGAATAAGCATATTCGAAGAGAGAGAGACTATTTTGAAGAGGATTAATAGCAATGTGTCATTTACTGTAATTTTTTAAATTTTTCAATCACATCTCCCGAGTGAAGGAGACCCAGGAGTACAGTATTTCCTATCTGAACAAGACATGTTCATAGACTCCAGGGGATTCCTGAAAACTCAGATATGTAACACCAAACCCTATAAACACTGTGTTTTGTCCATGTACACAAATCAACAATCAAGTTTAACTTATAAATAAGGCACCATATGAGATGAACAATAGCAACTAAAAATAAAATAGAACAACTGTGACAATATATACTGTGAAAACAATGGTGTGACTTTGTTCTCTCTCACTCAAAATATCTTATTTTACTGTACTTGCTCTTCTCATTGTGATGATACAATGCCTGCGTGGTGACACACAGTGAAGGAAGGAAGTGTGATGTAGTGCTAGACTATTATATAAGAGTTACTTAAACACAAGCACTGTGGTACCACTGCGGTCAATTTGGTAATGAGGCAGCCACTGAGCAACTAGTGGGCAGGTAGCATATACACTGTAGATACGCCAGACAAAGGGATGTCACACATTCTGGGTAGGATGGAGCAGGATGGCATGATGTTTCATCATACCAGGTAGAACAGGGCACAATTTAAAATTTATGAATTGTTTCTAGAATTTTCCCCCGAAAACTCTCTGACTGTGGTTGACCACAGGTAACTGAAAGCACAGATAGTGACACAATAGATAGGGAGGACTATTGGACTACAAATGTTGTTTCTATCACTCCTATGAAAGCAATTAACTGTGCTCTAAATTAGGTCTATGAGGTTCATGTTCACCACATATAATGGCCACGAGGTAAGTTTGGTATACAAGTTTATCCTCCCTACCTCTATTTTCACACACACACAAAATTATCCTCCCTACCTCTATTTTTACACACACACAAAATTATCCTCCCTACCTCTATTTTCACACACACACAAGATTATCCTCCCTACCTCTATTTTCACACACATACACACACACACACACACACACACACACACACACACACGATATCCGATGGTCCAGCCCTGCTTTTAATGTCCTGTGTCTTCCAGACAGGGGACTTCTCACTTATTTGACCAAAGGTGACCCCCAAGGTAATGGTGTCTATGATTAGATTACATCCCAAACTGGCCATTTCTGGTTTTCTTTCAAAGAGTGGAAAGGAAATGGTGATTTGTTTTCAATCCCTCTGTGAAGCCTAGAAGAGAGAAGGAAGGCAGGAGTTCAAAATATTGTGGATTGTTTTGGCAGCCCAAGCAGCCAGCTGTTGATTGGAGTTCACAGAACTAGCCAGGGATGTCAGGAGCTAACTCTGGCATCTGTGTTATGAATGACATCTCAGGATAAAATCCCCCCTCTAGTTTCTTGGCAGCTTAAGAGTCTCAGACAAAGATGAAAACATGGCTCTCCATGCCTAAATGAGTTGCCGGAATATTTTGGAGCTGCATGAGCCAGTATGAGATTTGTGCATATCTCTGAATTTCAATCCAAGTTTGAACTGATAGTCAGCCTCCAAGAAATAGGGACTTACAGTAGAAAACATCTTTAATTGGTTCAAAGACCCAAAGTTCCATTATCTCTGAAGAAAGAATATTTGTAGAAGTTTTTCTGGTCATTCACCTGCCTATGATTGCTTTTGCTAATCAAAAATGGCAAGGTAAGAATCTTTCACTTTTACTGTTTGAATTACAGTACTACATCTGGAGGTGAGCAAAAGGAATTTTTCCTTTTCATTAGAAACAGCTGTTTAAATTTCGAATATTATACATAAAGGCATGTCCTTGCTCTGTTTACAGCATTTTCTTCCTTTTCAGTAGCAGTGTATCAGAGATCACAGCTTAAAAAAAAAAAAACCAACCAAAAAAACCAAGATGTAGACACAGTTTGCAAGATGAGGAAAACAGTGCTTGCTAACAGGATGTGTCCAAAATTCACAGGAGATAAATAGGTGAATTAACCCACCATATGCCCAGTCAATTAAGTACAGTCCTGGCACATTAAAAAATGCTTATCTGATTTCAGTAGAAAATGCTTTGCCTAAGAATGCAAAGAAATGAAATTAGAAGTTCAATCATACATTCCTGACTAGTCACAGAGAACAAAATGCTTTAAAACTATTGTATAAATACTATTTCAGGAAAGCAATTGAATTTCACAATTCAACTTTAACTCGACTTTAATAAAAAAAAAACCTTATATAGTCACATACACACACACACACACACACAAATATACTTATATATGTGGTTACTAGTAAATAACAAATATGTTTCCTTATTAAAGCTCAAGTTCCTCAGAGGTGATAGACCATATATTAGGAAAAATCATGCTAAAGTAAAGAATATTTTCTGCAATATTCTGAAATTGTGTATCTTAGGAAAAATATGGTTAAAAGATGATTTTGGAGCCTGGCAAAATCTAGATATTTCAACTACCAATTTTTTGATGAAGACCACATTTAAAGATTTAAAACTATTTATGTTATTTCACTTTATGGGCTTCTATGAGAATAATTATCTATTCCATATGACTATAGCTTCAGAAATTGTATTTTATGAAGTCTGATATTCTACTTCTATTCTGTTTGACTGATCTGAATCACAGTATGGTACCAGTTTTAAAGTAATAGCTTATTGGGCACTCATCATGCCAGGCATAACAATTTATAATATTGCCTCACTTCATTGCAAAACAACCCTGTCAGGTGCTGTAATTATCCTTACTTGTTAGATGGTAGAGTCAGCCAAGAAAAAAAAATGCATAACCAGCCCAAAGCCAAGTTGTTCCACACCTTATTAACTCCTATTCCCATGCTGTAAAAATAACTATATATACCTTCATAATTTTTATTCATTCTCAAAGTTTTCTCTTAAGAAGTGGGTAAATATTCATATTGCCCTGCTCTTACTACTGATGCCTGCTCAGTGGAAGTGAATCACAATGATTTATCACATCTACTTTATCCATTTAGAAAACAGAAGCACAGGACTTAATTTTTGTCTGTTCCATGAACAGAGGATTGGGAAAAAGCATCCCTGTCATTCACTGGTCTACAACCCACACTGTCAACTCTGCAGTCAGGTCTGTATTGCCACAGTGGCCGGGGCTGAGGAAAAGAGGGTGGACATGCAGGGAGCTGCTGTGAGACCATGTCCTTTCAACTGGTCGACAAAGTCGACCAAGATCTCTCCTGGGTCACTGCTTGTCTGCACTTGACTCTGTGGCATCCAAAGTCCTTGTGATTAGCAACTCTTTACTTATAGTAGAATAGACAAAGGGAAAATCTGTAATCCTTATAAATACTGGCTTAAGTGGCAGCTAACTAACTGAATCAAGTCAGATAACCTAAACCACAAACTTAAAATATCAAATTTGTTGTTTTATGACACTTGTAAATATAATTACGGTAATATATTATTATTTTTCAGTGTTTATAAAACTAGTATTTAAATGTTCTTATTCAGTCCAGACAGATGCTCAGAGATTTATTAGCCATTTTTTGTTATAGAAATTGTGTTCATATTTGGCTTAATGTGAGCTTGAGGTATTTACTATTTAGAATAAAGCTTTAATCTTTGGAAGTAGATAAAAAGAAATTATCCTTTTCTTTAGCAATTATGTGGGTAGTCATTGTTTACATGAGTCATTTTTTATATATTATCTTCTCTCACCTGTTAAAGATTCATCATATTTGACAGTTTTCATTAATCTTCTTCAAATTTCAACATAAATGTAGAGTTCTAATGGACCTATATACAGTTGGCTTTGTTGGTCATCTAAAAACAAGTCATTGTATTTTTGGATATAAACATTATTTTCAGAGGTATAAAAAAATCTTCCCCTAGATATTAACCTTTTTCAAGTATACAATACAAAAGAAAGTCAAAAGTATTCAGTATGGCTATTTATCTTAGTTGATACAACTTCAATATTACAAGCAAGTTTCAGCAATTTTCTAGACATTTCACAGGAGAATTTTTTTAAAACTGCCCCAGTATAGAAGAGATTGCCCAAAAAAGTACCCCATTTAATAAAATATTTACATTTCCATGTCAAGTCCTAAGATTTCTTCGGGTTTTCCAACTGAATTGCTCCCACTTTTCTCACCACAACTGCACTGAAACATATTTTAGTGGAATATTTTAAAAAATTATAGCAAATAAATAACAAATGATTTGGCTATTTTTTTTCCAATAATGGAAGAGTGGCTTTCTTTATATTTACTACTGAAAAAAAAAGAAAATTCTCCAAAAATGTCCCTCCATACGAAGTACCTTCAATGCTAAGCTCTAATCATTGCTTTCTCCAGTCTGTCAGTCTGGAAATATTGCAGAGCAGAGTTGTGAGATGTCAGGTGGCAGCCCAGTGTGGGGAAGCAGCAACGTAGCGAAGTGTACAAACAAGCTTGCTGGTTAGCTCCATCCCCATGCTGCATGCCATGAAGCCTGCTGCCACCTTATGAGCAATCACAAAAGACACCGTACAGAGAAAGTTAGTTAGGAATCTAGGTAAAACTCTTGGGGTATTGTGGCACTAACTTCCATTTTAACCCTATTTGATATCATTTTTGTAATATGCTGTTTATCCTTTCAGGCTGCATAATGAATTCACTGGAGGATTTTCTGAATATATTCATATCCTTCAATTAGATGAACAATTGAAAAAGTTATTCCTCTAAGAATGGACTTGATAGAAAATTTTACTGGTTGGTGCCTCATCAAAAATGCCACTGCATTTTCAAAGCAATTGTTTGAAGCAATCAGTTAAATATCTGAATTTTATATGGGTTTCTCATTTTTTTTGGTTGCTCAAGGGAAGTCTGGCTACAGGACCCTGCTGCTTTGAAATGAACAGAAGCAAGGAAATATAAAGGTAATTTAACTTTAAATAAACCTACTGTTCAGCAATGCTTGGCAGTCATAAATGAATACATTTTTAGGAGCTATGAATACTTTATCAGAGCCATTGTTCTTTTTAACGTATTTCAGAGGCATTGCAAGAACCATAATTCCAAATGATGTACACTTAAAATTCTCATAAAATACAGTATGCCCTTAATCCAAAAGCCTAAGAAAAGGTCTAAATGAGCATGATTGTCATTACAGTAACATGCAGAATACGCAAGGCCCTAGATACACAGGTTATAAACTTGTAAAACGTATATACATGATAAGAGAATGTTGGAGTAACTAGACGGCCAGAAAAGCTCAAGTATTTAAATCTAAGTATTAGGTTGATCAAATAAATATTTCTTTTTATATTTCTCTTCCCTCTGGTTCTTGTGTTGCCTGACTTTGAGATATTTAATCACATCAGCATGCTCACAAAGAAA
Source organism: Hystrix cristata (assembly GCA_004026905.1). Lineage (NCBI taxonomy): Eukaryota > Metazoa > Chordata > Mammalia > Rodentia > Hystricidae > Hystrix > Hystrix cristata. Next base: position 38,387 of record PVJO010008476.1, on the reverse strand, counting down.
AGGCATCTCAATATTGCCGCAGCCTCATTAATCTCATTACAGGTCCATACTACTTTTAATTAAAGCTAATGGTGAAAATTACATTTTGGAGGCATCTGCGGATTCATCAGTCGAGAAGCACTCCTCATGTTTCCACTAACTTCTACTGATCCAGCAGTGGAAAACAGTTGTTAGGGGTGATAGCATCCATTTGTTCAAATTTTAGCTCTACTGCTTACATATTAAGTGATCATGAAGCTTTCCTCACTGTGCTTCAGGTTATCATCACAAAAATGGGGGTAACAGTAGAGCACCTCTATCTAAGGTTAAATAAGAATTCTACCGAGCGGCACTTGATTAGGATATGAACAGAGAAAAGTCCTCAAAAGCCTTTACTTTTAATTACATAACCCTTTCTTGGTACATAAAAGTGTTCTACTAAAGGACTGGGATACAATAATGTGTGATACAGACCTCCAGTCAATAAAGACAGCCTCGTCCAGTAAACAGAAACAAATAATTATACATGAATAGTCATGATAAAAATATATGTACAGAGATTTATAAAGGTCTTTCACATAAGGAGGAGATGAAAGAAAAGGACTCCAGAAGATACTATCTTTGCTTATTTTTAAGCACAAATACTATAAATAATTTCTGAAAAGTTTAAAATGTTTTTTACTTAATTGGATGCTTTATTGCTCCTGGAAGACTTTGTCACTTTTTCTAACCTTTTTCCTGTCATCCTTTACTCATTTGTATTTGCAGTACCTGAAGGGATATAACATGCAAAGCAGAGATACAAAGGAAGAAAACAGAAAATTAGTCATGGATAATAGCTTGCATCTCCCTTTTTTAGCACTTCCCAGAAGTCTTACTGATGGCTTCCTAAGCTTTCAAGAGCTAAACATAGAAAGATATATGAGTCTATAAAAATAGTCTAATGTGACTTTCTAATAAAAAGTTAAAGAGAAAAAAATCTCTTTAGAACAAACATGAAAATTCTATTGTATGGCCAAAAAAACAACCTGAAAGACAAAGGAAAGCTCTGAAGTAAAGGCCTAAGAAAACATTTTAAGGCCAGGAGTAAGTCATAAAGTCACAGACTCCTCAATTCCAAACATCCCGAGAAGTCCAATCTTCTTACTACACTCCACTGAAGTGCTTGCTATCCTTAAGCCAATAAAATTGTGTATCGCGATAACTAAGGAAGTAATCATATATTAAGTTGAAGAACGGACAAATTACATCAGGAGAAGATAAATGGAGATAAGTAAAAATTTTATGAAACTTGTAATAAGTATATTCTCTTGGAAGATCCTTAGAGTTGAAATGATGGGAAAATGTTGATCAAAGTTCTGTGGTAAAAGGAGCAACACACATAGAAAAAGAATAGTACCTAACTCTTGCTTTATCCTGTCATTCTGGTTTAGTTCAGTCAAAACTCAGTCTTTTATCAGGAAGTTTGACCTGCTGTTTTATATTTACATGATCTCTTTTGGGTGGAGAAGAACTGCCATAGTTCAGTCAACATCTGAAAATGATAACACTGCAGTTTCCGAGGCTAAACTTATACCCTGCAGAACATCCATGAAGCCTAGTGTGACATTCATTTTCATTTTACAAATAGCTCTTCTAAAATACATTTAAATGCATTCCACTTCAAGACAGTGACTGAGGAACTTTTGAGATCCTATGAATTATTCCTCAGCAGTCAAGCATATCGGGTAGAGAGAGAAGGTAAAAATAAATATCAAGGGGAATTTCATAAGACTTCAAAATCCATATGGGAAAGGAGTAAGAGAAGCAAGTAAATATATGTAACATGAAAGACCTTAAAAAAGGCTTTGAGGAAAGCTACTTGCGCACAAATTTTATTTTTACAGAGTAAAAGAAAAACTGGCAATATCCAGTATTCTAGCTCAGTCTTTCTGCTAAAGAACTAAAACTGTATCTTATTGTAGCACACTTGCTTTTAAGAAACAGCTTGAATTAACATTACATATGCTCTCAGAAACTTCTGAAAGAAACATTTTAGAGTGAAAACTAAAATATACTATTTTTTAACAGAAGGTTGGAGGAAAAAGAATGTGTTAGCTCAGGTAGGCCAAAGTTTATTATGAAATACCCAGAATTCCAGTGGTGGTGGGCATTGCCAGGGGGAAGCGTGTAGGGGGTTAGCAGGTAGCTGATAGTGAGGAGAAATTTCTGAAACTGGTGGAAAGAAAAAAGAGGGGGGCCCAAGGTTTGGAAAAGTCCTGAATGTAAAGACACCAAAGAAAGACAAGAATCCGCTTTTTCTCTTCTAATTTCAAATTCGAGGGCCATGGTTCAGGGAAGAAATGTGTTAGCTGGGGTTGTCGGGGGCTCGGGATAGCTCCTTGGTGAAGTCACCGCTGCCTCAGACTGAGAAAACAGATTTTCTCAGCACTAAGAGAAGAGTCTGTCTGTAAATTAATAAAGTTTACAGAGATTCGGGCCAGAAAATCAAAATGCATGGGCAAAGAACAGAAACAAGCTATTTACAAGGGAGAAGTAAAAATGACAAACGTTTGAAAATACATACATTCAGTTTCACAAGCCATCAACAAGTTAATATTAAACCAGAAGATAATTTTATTGTTTTTTTAATATTTCTGAAAATATAATTAAAAATAAAACCAAACCGTTGTCAAATATGTCAAGAAATGAGCTTTCCCTTTGAATCCTTTTTGGGAGCATGAATTGATTCAACTATTACAATGGGAAAATTTAGCAAAATGCCTCAAAATCCTTACATGAGTATTATCTGACCCACACCTAGGATTGTCTTCTTAAAATTAGTTGGAATCTACATAAAGTTATACATACGTGGAAACTTTTTGAAGTCTTGAAGAAAGGAAAAGAAATGGAAACAACCCAAATTTGAAAATGATGGTTTGGGAATAATTTCAAGGAAGTACAACTGGGAGAACTATAATGTTTTAACAGGAAGCTCAATTTATTTTAACTACTCTGGAAAGAGATTTTGTGAAAAGAAGGCAGATGATCTGCTATGGAAACAGAGAAAAGAGATTCCTTATCTAAGGGCTTTAGCTAAAGAAGTCAAAGTTGAACATTATGGTCATGTCTCAAATATCTATTAAGGAAAGGTAAGTTCAGGAAAACTTATCTCAGAGACACTTTTTAACATTGTCTTACACTCTGTTCTGATTGCATGTTCACCAGAAAAATTTTTGATTCTGTAGTTTTATTCGCAATGGAAAAGAGATCATCCACTCTCCTAAGAATTTCAGCCTGCTTGATAATCAGATATACTCTTGAAATTTACTTAAATGACATTCTTTTCTAAAGCCAACTTTGCTTTGACTTTAAAATTTTAAAGAAATTGTCATTTTAGAATAGTTTCAGATTAGCAGAAAAGTTGCCAAGATAGTACTGAGCACCCGTATGTCCCTCATTCGGTTTCGCCTATCGTAGCATCTCAGGCTACTATAGTGCATTTGTTACAACTAAGGAATCAACTTCAGTGTGAGTGTTTTGCTGCTCACTAAACTATACACATGATTCACGTTTGGCATTTTTACAAAACTGAGATTCCACATGTAGTAGTGTAGTGGAAACAAACAATATCTAAGCTTTATTAAATTATTTTTTAAATAATGAAAATATCTAAAAAGGTAAAGAGGGTAGGGCACAGAGTCCAAAACTCAACCAGGAATTCTGATCAAGAGAAAAAAAAATGCTCTTAGATTCTTCTTAGATTCTATTATTCAATTAAGTGATTTACAAAACATTAGTTTTATAATATAGCTCTTTGGGGAAGCTATGGGAAAATATCTTCCATTCATTACTTATTGGAATACAACTGCTAGCACTTCAATGCAAGATGACTTGGCAATACACATCAAAATGACAGAGACACACGGCTCCTCACTGATCACCTAGCTCAAGAGCAGTCCCTACAGATCTGTTCTCACATTTGACAAATGGTGAATACATCATTCATTATCTCGTGATTATATTAATACAAGAAAGTAAGCAATCCATATGCCCATAAATTTGGAAGGGTGGGGGTGGACACAATTCAATCTCTAACGCAGATCAATAGAGAAAAGTGATGAAGGGGATTTTTATATCATGAAGCAATATCAGTTCTAAATGAGTTCAATATTTAAATATGCAAGACAAATTTTATAATTTTCACAAGAAACTATGATAATATGAGGTTTTCTGTGACCTCAGAAGAGAAAAGCACGTCTTAAATAAGACATAAGCTATGAAAATTTAATTAAAACTTCTTTCAGCTTTACTGCATCAAAGCTAAGAAGGAATGCTCATCCAAAGACAAGGTAAATGAAATAATAACTGTTAAGTCTCAGTAGGAGGTATAAAAAGATTCCTAAAAGTCAGTAAGAAAAAAGCAAACAGCTAAATATAAAAATGAGCAGAAGACATGAATGGATAGCTCATGGGAGATAGATCATAAGTAACTGATAAGTATATTAAAAGTTGCTAAATATACACTGTAATCAAGAAATGCAAATTATAACAAATTAAGGTTTCATTTTACACCAGCAAGTTGGCAAAAACGAAAAAATGTGGCAAATCTAAGTGTTGATAAAGATTATAATCAACAGAAATATATATACACCATATGAATATGCAAATATTCTATAAACCAGCAACACTCCCCCCTTTGGTATACACATTATAAAATATCTTTACTAAAGAACTAGAGAGATTTGAGAATTTTTATAGAAGTTTGCCCACAATAACAATGAAAAATAGAAATAGCTCAAATAACCATCAAAAAAGAATGCTTACATGAATTGTAGTATATTCACATAATCTAAAAGCAACAAAAAAATTAATATGATCTGACTACATAAACAACAAAGAGGAATGAAAAAAAATGCTAGTGAATAATGAAGCCACATGAAAATATACCCAACATTATTCTATTTTATAAATATCAAAATAAAGAAGCTAAATAATATATTGCATAAAATATATATACCTATGTGGTAGATAAATAGAAAACCAAAAGCACTTATACTTGATCATATTTAATAAAGTTTAAGAAACAAATGAAGAGTCAGTAAATACATACCAAATTGTGCTGGGCAGAGTGGTAAGTGCCCAGGCACTCTGGGAGGCTAAAGCAGAAGGATCACTAGTTTGAGTCCATCTTAGGCAAATTAAGGACTTAGCAACTCTCAAAATTTAAAAGGGAGGAGGTGGGAGTACAACTCAGTGCAAAGGCCCTGGGTTCAGTAACAGAACTAAAAACAATGGTTTAATAAAGTCTTACCTCATTCTGGAAATACAGTTTGATATTATACTATTTTTGTAGGAAAAACAATAAAAATGGTACCCTGTTCTCTGAAAAAAAAAAAAATATACGGTTTGAGAACATTGCACAAGTGTGAATTTCCGGTTTGTTTAAAATCTTTGATATTTAAGTCTTATGCATCTTCTTTATGCTGTAATTAGGACTTTGAGTAATTCAGTGTGATATGTGTACATATTTCTTCCCAAATGAATATCATCTTTAAATTGCTTTAAGAAGGCAATAATAGATTTAAACTTTCTATGTGATTTCTTTGGAAAACATGCCTAATAAATAGATATACATTTGTCCTATCCCAAAAATATCTCGAAATATTTTCTTCATTCTTTAAAAATGTATATGGACCTATGTATGAAGCAACTCCATATTGTGGCATTGAAAATTTATCCAAATCCTTATGACAAAATGATAATTTTTCTATATGAATCAGTGATATAAATAAAGGAAATAAGTTTTTTGAAATAAAATAGACATGTGAAGAAACTGGCTCATGCAGCTTTAGGGACTGACAAGTAGAAATCCAGAGGGGGCCACTCAGAGTTAACAGTGAAGTAGCGAAGCAAATTTCTTCCAGAAAATTGAATTTTTGCTCTTAAGACCTTCAACTGATTGAATTAGGTCTGCCCACATTATTGAGGGTAATCTCCTTTACTTAAAGTCAACTGATTATAGATGTTTTAATCATTTCTTCAAAATAACTTCACAGCAGTATCTAGATTACTATTTGATCAGATCATTGGGTAGTATAGCCTACCTAAGTTGACACAAAAAGCTAAACATCAAAGCAGAGCGATAACTCCCTCTACATTCTATCAGCCAGAAATCAGTCATAAGATGAAAGAAATAAAGAAAAAAAAAAAGGAAGGAAGAAAGGGAGAGAGGGAGAGGAGGGAAGGAGGAAAGGAGGAAGGGAAGAAGAAAGATCAGTCTAAACAACCATTAAGCTTGTTAATATCATAGGGGGCACTTGGGACTGAACTCAGAACTTGTACATGAGAAGCATGTGCCATTCTACCACTAAGCTACATCCTCAGCTCTCGGTTTATTTAAGAAAGGTGGTGATCAATTAAAGCACTCTTTTTGATAGTCTCCTATCTGAATTAGAAGAATTGGTGAGAGAGAGAGAGAGAGAAATTAAGATACTTTAACTTCAAAAATGGAAAATTTAAAGGCCAAATTAGTTCTTCTTCAGGTTAAGCACCAAGGCCCATTTCATGCCTACTCTAGTCAAAAATACCTGAAAAAGAGGCACTGAAAAGACATTAGCCTGACCTTAACTCAAGGGATGGAACCTAAAAGGACAAAGGACAAATTTGTGTAACAGGACAATATTTTTCATGGATATAATATCTCCATTCTGTCTAAAACTGCTTTTATCACAAAAAAGAAAAATTTTTTCATGCAAATATTAAAAAGGCTATATTGCATTTCTATTTAACTCTGTAGCTTTTTTGTTATTCCAGGGATTCCAGGGGTAGGACTCAAATACCCCTCAAATTCTTTTTTCATCTCCTCTACTTCCCATCTCCCTGAGATATTGCACCAGTCAGTATGCTTTTCTGCTTAGATATTTCACTCCAATAAATGTGCTGGCACAAAACCTATTTTTTTTAAATTTTATTTTAATGGTATATTTTAGATGTACGTATCGATAACATTCATCATAGGGGATTTGTACCTGTACATGATATATCTTGTTGCTTCTTTTTTCCCATTCCCCTCTCCTCACCCCCTCCTCCCTCCCTATTTACAAAAGATTTGAAAACCTTTTTTTAAAATGAGGCACTCTTATTAAATTTGGATCAGACAGTCACTTTCCAGATAATATATTCAGTCTACAGACATCATGGATTTTACTACCTGGCACCTAATCTATTGATACCTCAAGTTTGAGTCTGTCCCCAAGAACTTCTCGGCTAAAAACTGAAAACAGTTCAAATGTGGAGCTAAACCTATAATGGCTTCAGTTGACGTGACAAAGCCTTTAGCAAAGTGATCCCAATCCACACTAAAAAGAGAAATGCGGCCCATTCTATCCGTGTACCTCCTACAACATCTCATTAGTCCCTGAAGTAGCCCTTCTATCACCTCTATTCTGCTCAGCAAAAGGACTTTGTACAAAAAGATTTTGTACAAGTTTTAAGGCCATTAAAAGATGATTATTCTCTGCTTTTTGTGTCCCCAACCTCAGTATCATCTTATCCTCAATCATGTCATACCTATTTATGGCGTTAGGTCTACACTTCGCACTCTAGCATACACTTAGCAGATTTAAGAGTTCATATTTGCCTTCACTTGGCAAAATCAACAATACGATTGAATAGTTATGCTGCCAGATTTACAGAAATGCCCTCTTACCCCTTTCAAATACTTAAGACGTTCAGTTTCCAGGAATCCACTCTTACAGAACATGTTGACTATCATGTTGATGAGCTTCTATTATACTCTCTCAGATAGTCTGAAAGAATTAATTCCCTTCCCTTAGGAACAGCATTACCATAAAAGAAACACAGAGTATAAACTCCAACTTTATCGGTCTTAAGTGCATTATCTAGGCCATAAACATCAGACAACATGGAAAATATTGTTTCCCTCAAAGACTAGGAGCTATTCATGACTTTACCTGACTAATGACTAAAGGATTTCTTGGACTGATATGATACTAAAATTCCTGGATTCCTAATTTTTGTGATGTGATGAACACTGACACACCTGAGTCTTTTTCTTGATACTCTCACACCAGATTACCTTGATAAATTGAAGAACTCCGTTTAAGTCCCCCCATTCTTGGCTTGCCAATTATTGTATGCATTTCTTTCTATTTTTACATTCCATGACAAGATTAGGTCAATTTTAGGGCATTGATCACAGCCTTTTATTGACCCCAGAGCAAAAGCTTGCTTTCTTTGTACATCCTCTGGCAAAGTAACTCAGGCCTCCCTTAATTTGGCTTTGAAATTCCTGTTGTATTTCATGATTCTTCAGGCTATTCATACTTAATTCTTGACTGAAAATACCCACCATTTTTCTTATATATTGACCTCTATTTAGAGACCAAAGAAAGAAACCATTACATCAGATCTACGATCTATTCTACTCAGTCATGCTCAATTCCAACCCTGTACCAGTACAAGGTGCTAAAATTGTGGGCCTTACTTCAGCCTTCTGGTCAGCAGGAAAAAAATATACATAATTTTTATATGTTTTGAAAGCAAGACAGTGTCTTAAATGCACTTAGTACTCCAAGGAAACGTGACAATCATGTAAAACCCTTCTTGGATGACTTATTTCTTCTAAAGAAATTGACTACAAGTTTTAAGAAATCTGGTTACAGTGAGGCAGCTGCCATGTGTCTATGGATCTGATCTCTTTCTTGACTCTGTTCTTTTACAAATAATGTTTTGCTACCATAAAAGTTTAATGTGTATATTCAAGATTACCATCAATAAGCCCAAGTGACTTTTCGCGACTATAAGCCACAGGAACCCCGGGATGACCCGCAGCCTGGAAACCTAGTGTCTCACACCTGACACCGCCACAGGGCATCTCTGGAAGTTTACTGGCTGTGAGAACACCAGGGACTATTAATACCAAACCCTGCAGTAAAACTCCAGTCAACCCCTGAATTCATATTCAGCAGTTAGAAAAAGTAAGAAACATATATCTTTGTATATATAAAAACTTTATCCATAAACTAGGCCACAAAACAAATTTTAAGAAATTTCAAAGAACTGAAATCAAACACAGCATGTTCTCTCACTTCAATGCAACCAAAATCAATAGCAGATAACTAAAAAACCTGCATATTTATAACATTAAAAAATCATTAAATAACTCATAGATCAAACAAAACATATTTTAAACAATTCCAAAACTTTTGAGATAGAGTTAAAAGTGTAATTACATAGAAAAATAACTAGGCAATAACTTTTAAATTTTAGATAAAACAGACATTTTTACAAAGATGAAAGCTACCAAAGTGCTTCAAGAAGAAAGAAAACCCGGAGTATTTCTACTACTCCATGGGCAGCCTCTCCCAAACCTTGCTGTGTCGAACATTTAGGAACGAGTAATTTCTATGGTACAAAAGCTCCCCAGAGACTAAAATCCGATGGAACATGCTCTTGTCACTGTGTGAGGCTAGTGTAATCTTTGTAACAAACCTATCAAGCACAAAGAAAGTTTCAGTTCGTTCTAATCACAAAGATATACATACAAAATTCCTTAGCAAAATTTTGTCAAAACACAATAATGAACAGGAGAGTTTAGCTGAACTAATTTGACTTATCACAGAAATGAAAGAAAGATTTCAAATTAGAAAATAAACTCACGCTTTGTCACATCAAGGCTCCCCGTTCACCTCCTGGCTGCAACAGCAAAGTAAACTGAGGCCTCTCTTGATCTGGAAATTTGAAGGATGTTATGTTGTCATGTTAACGCATGCACAAAAAAAGTGGTAGATAAAATTCTGATGTTCATTTTCAATTTTTATTAATTACACTTTTTAAAATCTTCTTTGGTGCAAGTTCATTGATAACAAATGTACCACTCTGTTTCAGGACACTGATAGTAAGGGAGCTATGAACTGCACTGTGTCTCCAACCCAAATCACGTTAAACCCATAGCACCCAGTGTGCTGGTGGTTGGAGATGGGGCATAAGGGTGAGGTCCTCAAAAGATTAATGATGAGACCAGCTCTCTCGCTCTCTCTCTAACTGTGAGAAGTAACTTAATGTCTGTTGTTTAAGGTGCCCAGTTTATGGCATTTTGTTATAGCTGCCAGACATGAGTAAGACAGGAGGCTGTGTGTGGGGGAAGGGGGAGATATTAGAGAACTCTGTCATTTACACTCTATTTTACTGTGAACTTGAAACTGTTCAATAAAAAGAGCCTAACAGACTAAAAGAGAACTTTCTTTACCTGCTAAAGGATATCTGTAAAACAGACAAGTCTACAATAAAATTCACACTTAATGTAAAATACAGAGATATTTCTCTTTAGGTCATGCCCAACACTATTCTCCTTTTTATTACTTCCAATAAACATTGCACTAGTAGTCCTAGGCAGTTACCAAAGAAAGAAAAAGAAGTAAAATTCATCCAAGTTGGAGCAAGACAGAAAAAATAAATCATTAGTCACAGATATGATTATATGTGAAAAAACTTTAAAAAACAAACTATTTGAATAAATATGAGTTTGGCAAGGCTAATGAATTCTAAATCAATATAAAACAATCAGTAGTATTTATATGCCAGCAGCAACAACAGATATGCTATAATAAAATATCATTTAAAAGATCCTAAATATGAGATGCCAAAATAAAAAAATGCGTATGGCCTCTGTAGAGAAAATTATCAGATTTTAATATTGTATTGAAAACTATTAGAAACCCAAATAAGCAGAGAAAGACAGATTATGTGAATGAATTAGAAGACTTAGTAATATAACAATGGCAAGTCTGATCTATAAATCATGAACCACTCAAAATCCCGAGTTTTGGTATCATTGCTATTTTTGTAATGTGGTAATATCATCCAGAACTTCACTTTCTCAGCTATTTCCTCATTTTCTAACTTCTTATTTGCATAATACTCATAGTGGCCTGCTTCTCTAAAGAAACCCTAATAAACACAGTCAATAAAAAGTGAAAACGGATAATTGAATTGTATATTCTGTAAATATAACATATGTTACAAGAAAGAGTAAAACAGAAGGAGGGAAGAAGGAAGAGGAAAGAGAAGGGGAAGAGAAAGAGAAAGAGAAAAAGAAAGAGACAGAGACCGAGAAAGAGTGATTGAAATTATTTTCAGTCCATGAATGAACTCATCCAAAGGGAAGTCTTCACCTTTTTTTTTTTAATAATGCTAAACCCTAGACAAAGCTCAGTGGGCAATTAATTCATTAATAGTAGACATTGGCCCCAGTTGCATACTGCTTTACCTAGGGAGACAAATTCTCCCTCTGAAAGAGTTTTTTTCCTACCCAAAAAGAAACAAGAAATGAACACTTTTGAACAATGTATTTCTTGCCAAGAGTTCTCTAATATCATAGAGTAGCATCACTCTTACTCTTTTCATTTATTGAGCCCTTACTAGTACCTGACACTGTGCTGAGAATCATTGCATTTAATATTCACAGAAACCCAATGGGAAGCTCATGTAGTTCTTCATTGTATATGCAGAGATTGGTGCTTTAACAGTTTAAGTAGCTTTCTATAGGTCACACAGTCAGTAGTGGATCTGGGCAGGAATCTCAGATCCTGCCGAATCTGAAGTCTGCATCTGACTAGCATGGAATCCAAAACAAAAACAAATACATATATTCCTAAAAATAATAATACTTAAGTAGAGAGTTTGTTTTTATGACACCTAGCATTTTCCTTTGGGCAATATTTACTATTCTCATTTGGTTCTAAAAAGCCAGCCTCCAACCTTGGAAACAGATTCATAAAAGAGGAAAAGTGAAGGAAGGTCACGAAAAACATGGACAATAAAGCCTGAGTAATGAGTAGTGATCACAGCAATTGGGGCTGCCAGCTCCGGACCCAGATGGATCTGAGTCTGCACCACGACTCTACAGAAAGACAAGAAATAGGAGAGAAGAAATCTCTGACCATTTTGCATTTTGTATAAGCAAAATGATTGAATGAATTGACCTCAAAAATCTGAAATTCCACAGATTTTTAAAAATTTCTCACTACTTACCACATTGCTTTACTGACATAATGCATATACTTTTTATTTCCAATTTTCCATTCCATGAACTTCTATAACCAATACCGCTTTTATAATTTAGGCCAAAATACCTTCTTTAAGAAATCCAGTTCAGGCACAATCACACAACAACTGTGTGACCAACAACAGGGCCAGGATTTGGATGGCAAGGGGACGCACTGAGGAAAACAAGGAAACTTAAGCGCATGGCTAGACCACAGCAAGAAGCTATATTATGTCATTAAATCCCTAAGTTAATACCAAGGTAAGTACTTCAGGATCACCACATTAAGGTAAGTCTAATGCTAAGAGTTCACGTATTTGTGTAGAAGCGCCATTAGTCATGCCGAATACCAAATTAATGCCTCGTCAAGTGGTGTGAGAACAGTCAGCGGGGAGGGATCCAAGTACAGACAGCCTATGCAGGTTCAGACAGACAGACTAGGTACTGCAGAAGATGACCACCATTTCACCAAAGGAACTGTGTTCGAGCAGAAGTTAATCAGAAATCCTCCATGACACATCCACTTTACACTCAATTTCTAACACTTCACTGCCTGTGGTATTTCTTACACTGAATTACATCCAACTGTGTTGTCCTGCTAGGAGTCTTGCAGTGAGACAGAATGACAATATTAAAGGAGTCATACAATAAAATATCACTTTTCTAAAGATGGGCCAAATTTAAATATAAAATCCCTACTACTGTAACATTTTCTAAAAAACTGAGTTTAAAAATTAAATCTTTGGGGGCTGGGGATTTAGCTCAGTGGTTAGAGTGCTTGCCTCACGAGCACAAGGCCCTGAGTTTGATCCCTGGCCTCAAAAAAAAAAAAAAAAAAAAAAATTAAATCTTTTTGCAAATTAAAGCCCAAACTTCAAGCACCAAAGGCCCAATACAAAATAGCTTCCCTTTGTGAACTAACTTTCAATAATTATCCCCCACTCTAGCCTTCTAATTCTGTCTGGTTTCAGGTATTATAGAGACCTTTGCCAGCCGAAGCCCTGCCTTTTCATTGGTATTGGTGTGGTCCTTTAGGAATTATTTTGTTAAATTTGTCATTAATAAGTTTCTCTTGACCCTTACTTTTCAGAATCCGAAGTACAATGTAGTGTGGCACAAGATTTTTGCAGCTCTCTCTGCTTACCCTCCAAATTTAGAAAATAAGCCAATCCCGGCCCATAGAGCCATTAGTATAAGTAGATGGGAATGCACTCAGAGTTGGTTTACATCAGTTTTTTTTTTTAATTTAAGAGCTATGAATATAAATGCAAATGGAGGACCCCGTTCATGTTCTGATTACGGAAATTCACCAGCACAAACCATTTATTCTCCAACCAAGTTGCAGTGAAGCGCTGGTGTATTTTCTCAATGTATATTCACACTGTCCTAATTCTAACTTGAAATGCCTTTTCGACCAGCATATCTACACATACCTCTCAACCCCTGTACTGAATTAAACGAGGACAACATCTGGAAATGGGACCAGTTTTTGTGAGCAAGCATTTTCAGTCTTGTATCACAGTAGCTATGTCCTCTCCCTCTTCCCGCGAAATTCCCCAGAGCTATCTCACCTGCCTCCCGAGGAGCTGGTCGTTACTCAGCTGTAACATGTGCTGTGCGTGGGTTACTCAGGTACTAAGTACTTGTGTCTCCAAGCAAATCATAGCCTGCCACAATTACTCCAGTGAGCACGAGATATATTATCATGTTCAGTGTGTGCGATGACACGAAAAATGTTGGGAAACATTGAAACCAATGCAAGGCCACGCGGATAACACCTCATGAGGCATCTCTTGAGCCTGTGGACGAGCAGTGTGAATATAAAATTAGTTCCTTTCACAACCCTCAATATTATACAAGTGGGATGCAGTTGGGAACACTCAATCTGACTGTACTTGGCCAGATCTGTCACTATTACTTACATCCGGAACTTCACCAAAACCCTCTAGCCCTCACCAGACTCAGTTGCTTTGTAAGTTAAAAGCAGCAAATACTGCTCTGTATTTTACAAAAAGGAACATATCTCTCTGTAACTGAGTCCCTGCCGCTGTTGCTTCAGACTCACAGATTGAGAAAATGACAATAGAATTTATCAAACACTTTTTGCCATAAGCAGAGGCACTGAAAAACATTATCTGAGATTTCTCTGAGAAAACTAGGATATAGAGCCACCCCAGTCAGGGAAGAGGAAGCCAAAAACCAGTCTGTAGACTGGTAAGTTTAAGTGAGCACTTGACCTGGAGCTGGAACTGTCTCCCTGCAAATGAGTTGAGACTCCACCAACAGGGAGAGGTGAAGTGGGCCACAGAAGGAAAAGCAACTTCCACTTCTTAAAATTTGCCACATTGGATTCTTTTCTCTTTGTTGAAAACCTTCATATACTACCGGGTAATTACACGTCGATTTTCCTATGACTTCACTGCTCACATCTCCTTGATTGTCTGTCAGACTTTAAATGTTGGGTTGTGTTAAAGGACCCTCCCTAACACTTTTCTTGGTGCCATCTCCTCTTACATGACCTTTTGCTCATTAAATGACTTCAAATAATATTTATACTGATGATTCTGCAAGTTATAGCTATAGACCGGTTAACTTGCACTTGGTACAGATTCTTTTACTGTCATCACCACTGAATCCTAATAAAGTGCAAGTACAACATAATTGCTACACTAGAAAATGCACTTCCCCACAAAGGTTTCCTATCTCGGTACGTGGCACACCACTCACACTGTTTCTCAGTCGAAAAACTTGGATTGATCCTTGGGTAGTCTTTTTTTTCCCCCCTCAGATGTAATAACCACTCTGTCAGTAACTTTTTGTGTCTCTATCTCAAAATCATTACCTGTGAGCCATTTCTCACCTTTGATTGTTATCGCTCTACCTCAACCATCCTTGTCTCTTACCCAGAATACCACATTAACTTTCTGATGGACTTTGCCGTTTCTGTTAATTCCAAAGGATCCCTCCTCCACAGCATTTTTCAAAACTTATAAGACCATTTCCTCCTTCAAACTCACCACTGCTATCTCACTGCAGTTGGAATAAAACGGTATCATGGTGTCTAAGATCCTGTAATAACCTGGCACTTGCCTATTTCTAACCTAATCTCCTTCTACATTTACCACATGTTAGACACACTGGCCTTATTTCTGTGCCTTTAACATGCAAAGGTTGACCCCGTTGCTGGGTCCTGTGATTTTACTGTGACTTCTGTTAGGATTTTTGCACAACTGAATCCAACCTAGCTTCCTTGGAGATGTTTTTCTTCATCATGCATAAGTGTTCCCTTCCCATCATTCAACCTATTTTACACACACACACATATATGTGTGTATATACATATATATATATATATATATATATATACATATATATATATATATATATATATAATCTCTGTCTCTCTAGGAGGAGATAGATATAGATATATATACATATATGGAGAGAGAGAGACAGAGAGAGAGAGAGAGAGAGAGTGAGACAGAAAGAGAGAGAGACAGAGAGAAAGAGAGAGTGAGAGCAAACAATGCCTGAATATCTGGGCCAGTGTAACTTTCTGATGTGGGAACTCTAAATTATTCACTGTTTAAATCAGTACCTGGTATCTAGTAAGAACTCATTAAATATTTCTGGACTGACAGATCTGGAAAATCTGTCATTTTGAAAAGTATAAGTAAAATTCACTGAAACACCACCCACATCTCGAAACTGTGTGCCAAATTTTTATTTTCACAACCAATTTCAATCCTGAACTTTTTGTTCATTCCCCAGTTCGTGTTTCATCATCTTCCACAAGACTGATATACTTTAGTTCGATAGTCCCCAAACAGCTACCAGAATGGACTACTGATATCTATAAGTTAGCAAATTTATAATATGTGTATTCTGTCCATATCACCATACTTAAAATGTTTTTGCAAACTTTAGTCCTTTTTTCTCCTTTATTTATTTGCTTTACCAGTTGAACATAGGTGTAGTTCTTACAAATCTTCTCTAAATACAGTTTCTTTGTCTTGTTTCGACTATCACCACAATCCCCTCGGCCTCTATAATGTTCATAACTTCCAATATCTGCAAGTTACAGAAAACAGAAAAACGAGAAAATAACTGTTCTTACTGAGCACTGACACTTGCCCACACCCTGGCCGTGGCTACAAAGGCACAGACACCAGGGATGCCAACAGTTCAAGCTCTCCCCCCAGCTCCTACCAACTACATTATTTTTACTCAAGCTGTGCAAATATATGCAGGCACCTTGGAAAGCTAATACCATATTACCATCTTAAAATTATATTCCTTAAAGGTCTATTTCCCATTTGTAGGGAGTGGAAGAAGACTGACTTTTTTATTCACAAAAATAGTATACAAAAACCATTTCACTTCTTTAGTCTTATCCACTGGTCAAATAGGATCTGTGTTATAAAAAGATTTCTACAAAACTTTTTCTACTTTTCTTTAGTTTTTGTTCTCTTGGAAGTTTTTTTTTTTTTTTCCAAACGCATGAATGAGAGCTTCCTATGAGACATGTTAAAGTAATCAAATTTAGGTTGCATTTATGAAAACCCCTCCTTTCAAGTAAACTACAGGAGATGGGAGGTCATTTAAAGTCAGAGTGCAAGCAAACTACAGCTTTTGACTTTGGTGAACTGCAATTACAAGTACTTTGCAAAAAATGTGAAATCCAGATTTTGAAAACACCTTAGCACCTCTGTGTTCATTGCAGCAGTATTTACTATAGCCACAATGTAGAAGCAGCCTAAATGTCCCTTTATAGATGACTGAATAAAGAAAATGTTTATACAGTGGAATACTATGTGGCCTTATAAAAAGGACATTCTGCAGTGTGACAACAAATATGAGCCCTGAAGATGTAACATAAGTGAAGTAATCCCATCACAAATATGGCATGATCCCACTTACACGGGGTGCCCAAAATAATCAAACTCACAAAAGCAGAGTAGAATGCAAGTTTCCAGGGACTGGCAAGAGAGGAAAATAAAGAGTTGCTCATTAATGGGTATATTTGTTATACAAGATTTATAAGTTCTACAAGTTTACCGTGGAATATGTTATCTATAGTTAATAATGCATCATATACTTAAAATATTCTGAAAAGATCTCATGTTGAGTGTTCTCACCACCCTAAGCTTCTTCAAAAAAAACAAAAACTGTACCCTATGTATCAGCACTGTGCCAAGGCTTTGTTTTATTCTTTTTCTTTTCATTTAAGAGAGCTGTCTACTTTGGCAAGAGGTGGCAATTTACATTTTTCTAGTTATGTAAGACGTTAGGCATGGAAACTTGGCTTAAACAACTCTGTCTCTTTTCGGTGATATTTTAGCTTCCTGCATGAAGATGGTGTCCTGAATAATTACTGTTCGGTTGTTCTACCCCTGAATTAGCTCAGGTTTTAGCACTTTGCCCAGTATTTTCAGCCTTCACCACAAATTGTACCAATTATGCTGGTGCCCGTGGGCTGGCTATACTCAGGCAATTGACACCAATGCTGGTTTTTCTACTCTTCAAAGCCCACCCCCAGAACACACTTCATGCTTACTTGATATATTGAGCTCACAGTGGAGAGCAGCTAGACCAATACTCACAGGAGACGGGAGGCTGGAGAATACAAATAAGGGGAAGATCAGAGTCTCAAGCAAAACAAAAACCAGAAGGACACAGAACTAGAAAACCAGATCAGAGAGACAGAGAAGTAGAAATAGACAGAAGTAGGATGGTGATTAGCAGTACAATGATCAGGCAAAAATTTTAACATAATCTTATTTCTACAGAGATACAAGTGACCTAGATAACAGAATATAGAATTAATTCTAAATTGATAAAATTGTTTCAAAGTAATGCTAATCACGCCATATTCTTAAAACACATATTATTTATAGCTAATTACTTGGCAGGAAAGTATTATATGTTGTTTCATGTCAGGAAAATTAAGCTGGTTAAAACAACTGGTCTCTCCTGCCTGTGCGTTCGGCCCTCCTGGCAGCAGCGTCTGTGTCTGGGGGTTGGCTCACAACATACAAAAACACCTTAGAGAAAAACATAATTTCACAGAAGTAATACCAACTCAGAAATAAAGAATTTCCATGGGATAATCTAGTTGATAAAAGCAAATGCAAAATATTTTTAAGTGCAAAGAGGAAATTGTGGGCCAAAAAATGGGGGAGTTAGTTTCAGCTGTAGTTCGCAAGCAGTAGAATTTGTTAGTCATTTTAGGTATTTGGTTTCTACAAATGGCAAATCCTTTTATATCCATTTTCTTCCATGTAGAAACATATAATGAAGAAAAGGATTATGATAATCCATTTTAATGCTATACTACTAGAACAGGAATCTTTTTGCCCCGGCAATCAAAAATTTCCAACTGGAAAAAGTACTGTAAAAATTGCAAAAACAAATGTAGCTGAGGTGGACAATGGCAAGTAATAAAAGGGCAAAAACTCTGCAAATACTTCTCACCTACATTTTTTTGTTACTTCAGCCAAAAGGAAGCCTGTCTTTTCTGTACCCTTTCAGACCTTTGTTCACTTCTAGTCATTCCTGTATTCCAGTGACCACTATTTAATCTGTTGAGAAAATCAAATTGCATGTTTAAATAGCACACATTAAGTTTTTCCCTAAACATAGAGATCCACTGATCCTGTACGATGCAAAAATAAATATATTAAACTTCAAGTTACATTAAATGCCTTTAATATTGTGTTTCCTCTGTCCTCCTTGGTAATTTAAGCCCTGGTAAGCTTTGTGTATATACATAGTTACAGATATACATGTAACTGTATCATACTTTAATTTTATTCTTCAGAGCATAAATTTATGTATAATAATTGAAAAACTATATTACAAGAAAACAGCTATTATATATGGCTTAAATAATGATGCATAACGAATATGCTCATTTAACGTAGCAAATACAATTATTGTGAAGGTGCTGATGCAATGTTAATATAACTAAACTGACAAAACTTAAAGGCTAATAACCCAACCTTCTGAATAAAAATGTGTTTATAAAATTTTAAAAGATCCTTCTCTTCTCTGTAATCCTAAAGGTGTTGGAGAACAAACACTTTTCCCTTCCTCACTTTACCAACAATTCGTCCATCTCCAGCAGTGGCCATACACAGTGCTTCAGGGAAATCTGAATAATACCCCAGTTCCACAGGTATCCCAAACTTATTGAAGAGCATGTCCACTTAACTCACTTGTCAGAGACAAGTCTGGAATGGTTGTATGTGGCAGGCCATCATCGGGTAGGGCAGCCACATGTGAGCTGGCAAGCGTAGTAAGAAATACATCATGGAAGAGCAACACAAAGATTCGCTTCAGTGGTAACAGATGGAAATGAATGGTACAAACTCTACTCATGAAGCAAAACAATATAAAAGGTAACAAATTCAAGCGACTTGGCAGATAGCTATTCAAGCTTCAGAGACCACTAAGCAATGAAGACTGAGAGCAAAAGGAGACCTGCTATTCTTGAGGACTAATTTACAAATGTCTCTTTCTGTGCTAGTTTGCAAGTACAAGTGAAAACCAATTTAACAGTGACCTAAGCCAAGTCCTATATGCTGTTGCCATCATCAAGTATTATATATGTATTGATTAATTTATATTATAGACAGTATCTTACTTGTCTGATATTTTAAGTGCATTTTAAACTGCCACATTTCTTGTATAGCACAGATATCCTCTTCTTTTTTCGAGTTAGTCAAACGAGTCCAGGCAATAGCTTATGATAAAAATGGAAAGGGAAAAAAGCTAGAATTTAATAAATGTAAGAAATCAACAGATTCTATGAAAATACTATTACAAACATGAAGGAATCTAGTTTGTTAATTCCATGTTTATTTTTCTGAAATGAATAATAAACGACAAAATAATTTCATATTGGTTTTTAACCTGTCCACAAATTTTTAAGTAATCAGGAAATTTAATCTAGCTCTATATAAGCATGAATTATGACTTTACTTGGATCTAATAAGACCACAAGTTTTAAAAGCATCAGCAAAACACATGTCATTTTATATTTAATAATGATGAAGCAAACTATTAGGAATAATTTTTTTCATATCATCAAATCCATCTAAATGAATGCAAACCTCTTATGAAATAACCCACAAAGAAACCTCATACTCCAATGTAAAATTCTTAATATTTTAAAGCAATTGCTTTATTCTATGAAGCACATTAAGTTTTCTCTTCCTCATTACTGTGTCCAGTGAAGCAATTCTGATTTTTGTACATTGTACTATTAACAATGCACATAGTGTTCTGAAATAAACTTTTTTTTTTTACAGAGAAACAGCTGTCAATCTACTAGTCGATAAGCAGGCAGATATAAAAGCTGTCCTTATTTAGTGTTTCCAAGGAAACCCTTCTCTCAGGATAAACTCATTCAACATTCCAGCTTTAAAGGGATTGTATTTTCTCTGTGTGCATGTGAGAGGAAAGTAAAATAGAGGTGTGAGTTTGAAACTCTAGAATGAAATATTAGGTCTACAGCAATAAAAAGGATTGAGAGAATCAGTTAACCATATGGATTTGATTGAACACAAGCAAGATGATGTTGGAAAAAAAGAGAAAATTGGAAGAAATAAATGTGCCCTAAGGAATCTGGTTAGTGAAATATTTCAAGATGGAATGCCATTGGAAACAATGTCAGAATATCAATACAAAGGAGATGAGGAAACAAAGTATCAGTAGCAAAGAACTGACAGAAAAGAAAAACACTATGAATGAACTATCAAAAACAAAATCTGCATATATGAATGTATCAATATTTATTTATAGCAACATTATATGAAGAAAATCGGCCAATATAGTCAGTTGCAAAAGCCAATGACTCCCATTCTGCTCCCCTCACTTCCGGGGGGAAAAAAAGAAGCAACAAGATATGTCATGTGCAGGTACAAATCCCCTATGATGAATGTTATCACTATGTGCATCTAAAATGTACCATTAAAATAAAATTAAATTTAAAAAAAAAGCCAATGACTCAAGCAGCTACAAAAGTTTTTAATTGGTCAAACAATTGAGAGCAAAAAAAAACAATTGGGTGCAAAATCTACATTAAAAGTGTTTGCTATCTAGCTTCTTGTATATACTCAGTACTCTCTCATTACTATCATTCATTTATGAAAATTATTAGTGTGCCTGAAATGCTAACATATGCACTGATATGAAAGTATTTCTAATTATGATAAGTTCACTAGAAGGTTTATCGTGTCTTTGTTTAGTGTTAATGTCTAACACCAGCATTTTAATGCTTAAATAACATGTTTAATATTCAATGAAATGCATATCCATACATACACACACTTCACTGAACATTTGAGAATATGCACACAAATTTAAAATGAATAGTCAAGAGTACTAAGGTTTGAAAATGACATACCTTCATTCCCTAAAATAGGTATCATTCAGCTAAGACGTTATAGTACTGGGATTCAAACAAATCAAGGAAAATTGGTATCTTTCTTGCAGGACCATGGTGAAAAACATGTGAATTTGTCAATGTAATGTTATATTTTCCCCATATATTTTCTACTTCTCTATTTAACAATAATGACGACTAGTATGTGCTTTTTGATTTAACACCAACAAAACACCTGAAGAGTGTTTAGCTCCACGCTACAAATGGAGCAGTTAACAAGTGACAGTTCTGAGATTTAAACTTAAATCTTTTTCTGCCAGGCCAGTGCTCTACTCACTGGACTTGAAGCAACTCAGAGCACATAGACCCAAAATGACTGATGATACAGTTAAATGCTAAAAATTAACCCCTCCAGATTTCTGTCTTTATTTGTAAAATGAAATGATTGATTTCTGTGATCTCTAAGCCCCATTTATGGTGTTTTAATATTTCAGTCTTTCATAAGGATTACAATAGAAGTGACAATGAAATATGAAATTGTTTTTTAAATGGAGCCTAGTAATTTGCAAAACACGTATTTGTCGATAGAACTAAGTAATTTCACGAAGTGAGTAAATGTGCACATTTCTTTATCTGTAGCATGTGCTATCAAGCTCACAGGCCCATTAGGGGAACAATATGAAAATGAAAACAGGAATATAAACACATTTGATAAATCCTTACAAGACAGAGCAACATGTAATTTTTTCTGCTATTTATATTTTTGTTTTTTGTAACATGACCTGTTTTATAACAGATGTATATTGAGATACAGCGCACATTCTAAAAACTTCACTTTAATGTGAAAATTTAAATTGTTTTTAATAGATTTGCAGTTTCATAACCATTAAAATTGTATAATTTTAGAATATTTTCTTTGCCCTAAAAACAACCCTTTTAACATTAGCAGTTATTCAGTATCCCCACCTACCCAGTTGCTAGCAACCACCAATCTACTTCTTATTTCTAAGAATTTACCCACTCTGAACACTTCACATCAAGAGAAATCATATAGTATGTGGATTTTTGTGACTGTCTCCTTCTAATGTTTTCGAGTTTCATCCATGTTGAGGCACACATTAGTACATGCCTCCTTTTTGTTACCAAATAATACTCAATTGCATACATAGAGCAAATGTTGTTTATCTACTCATCAGCTTGTGGCTATTTAGTCATATTCATGTTTTGGTTATTATGAAGGAGGCTTCTATGAACACTCTTGCTCAAGCTTTTGAATAAATATATATTTTTCTTACTTTCAGGTACATACTTAGAAGTGGAACCATTAGATTACCTAATAAATCTAGATTTGATATTTTTAAGAACTTCCAAAGTGACAGCAGCCATTTTGCAATCCCAGCAGTAATGTATAAGGGTTCTAATTTCTCTGCATCCTTGTCAACATCTTTGTCTTTTTCATCTTTGCAATCATCCTGCATGTGAAATGATATCTTATTGTGATTTTTATTTGCTTTTCCCTAATGACTAAAGATGTGGATCATATTTTCACATGTTTGTGGCTATTTATGTATCCTGTTTGAATAGTATCTACAAAAGTCCTTTGTCTACTGAATCGCAAATGTTCTTTATATACTGAATACTAAACATTAACAGATATGTGATTCCTAAATATTTTTCCTATTCTATGCTTAGTGTTATCATTGTGTTGATGATGAAAGTTTAAGCAAAAAAGCATTTAGTTTTGATAAAATTCCGTTTATTTTCTTTTCTCTGTACTCTTGATATTATATCTAAGAAGCCATAACCTCACTCAGAATTATAAAAATTTACACATATTTTCTCCTGAACGTTTTAAATTTGAGCCATTATATTTAAATTTATGATCCATTTTGAGTTAAAGTTTGTAAATGGAGTGATGTACAGATCTGAAATTATACTTCTGCAAATGATATCCAATTGTTATAGGACAGTTTGTTGAAAATACTTTTTCTATTGAGTGAGCTTGGCACCCTTGTAAAAAGCCAACCAACTATGAATATAAAGATTTATTTCAGATCATCCAATTCTATTCCATTGATCTAATATGTTTGACCTTATGCCAGTACCAAATTTCCTTGACCATTGTAGCTTTGTATTAAGTTTTGAAATTGGGAAGAGTGAGTCTTCCAACTATGCTCTTTTGAAATATTTGGCTATTCTAACTCTTTTGCCTTTCTATATTAATTTTAAGGTCAGCATCTTAGTTACTTTTCTCAATGCTGAGACGAAATACCCAACACCCAAGAAGGAAATGAAAAAAGGCTTCTTTCAGTTCACATTTTGTAGAGGTTTCAGTCCATACTCAGCTGGCAGGGTGGCATGGCCTAGAGGCATCACAGAGGAGAAATAGCTCATGGCTTGGCAGACCAGGCAGAAAGCAGGGAGCAGCAGCAGCAGCAACAGCAGTGAAGCAAGCCTCCCTTTCCCTTTTATCCTATCTAAAGTACAAGCCGTCTGGGTGGTGCCACCCACACCCAGAACTATGCTAATTCCAGTTAGCAGACTAATTTAGTACCGCACCCTTAATCACAGTATCATACAACCAGCTTCGAAAAGCCCCACCTATGAGCACATGAGGCTTTGGGGGGACATCTAGAGATACAAGCCATAACAGTTTGTCAATTTCTGCAAAAACACCCAAAATTTTGACAGGGACTGTGTTGAATCTGTAGGTGAATTTCCGGAGTGCTGTAGCTTAGCTCTAAAATATCTCCCAAAAGTTTCAAGTATTTGGAGGGTGCCTGGATCATGGGGTACTATAGTCATCAGTGGACTGATTCATTCCTGACTTCAGAGCTGAATGTATTGTTAAGAGGTGGGGCCTGGTTGGAGATGTGTCACTGTGGGTGTGACCTGGAAAAATTATCCCTGTCCCTGACCCTTCCTTCTGCCTCTGAAACCTGGTCCCTGGTTCTTTCTTCTCCCTCTGTTCCTGGATGCCATGAGGTAAACAGTTTTTCCCCCCATGCCCTACCTATCACCATGTCACTTCTGCCTTGGAACCAGCTGGCCATGGACTGAAACGATGAGCCAAAACACATCTCTCCTTCTTTAAACTGTGGCTGTCGGGTACTTTGTCCTAGTGACAGGAAGGTGATTAAGTCAGGAAGAACTATAGTTCTGAATATGTTCCTCTAAAATTTATGCTAAAATGTAACCTCCAATGTAAGTAATATGGAGTGGTAGAGCCCTTAGGAGATTATTAGGTAATTTTGGGTCCTCCTTTGTGAATGGGATTAAAGCCTTTATAAAAGCAGCTTCACAGAGCATTGAGCCATTTTTGCCCTTCCACCTTCTTCTATGTGTGGACACAGCATTAATCCTGTTATGGCTTATATCTGGATGTTCCCCCAAAGCCTCATGAGCTCACAGGTGCCTGCCATGCCATGGACTGTTTCTCCTCCATCATGCCCCCAGCCATGCCACCCTGCCTTGGAGCCAGCTGAGTGAGTACTGAAACCTCTGCAAACTGTGAGCTAAAATAAACCTTTCCTTCTTTAGCTTGTGGGTGTCTGGTATTTTATGCCAGCAATGAGAAAGTAACTAGATACATCCTTTCTGTCATATGAAGTTATACAGAAATTAAGTGTTGGCACTTTGGTCTGTTGGCACTTTGAACATCCCAGCCTCCAGAACTGTGATAAATAAGTTTGTTCTATTTACTAATATATAATAGTTGTATTAGTCAGCTTTCTTATTGCTGGTACAAAATACCTGACACCTGCAATTTAAAGGAGGAAAGGCTTAATTTGGTTCATGGTTTCCAGGGGATCAGTCCATGGTTGTTCCAAGGCACAAATAACATGGTATGAGGGAGAAGATCAAAAGGGAAATATTTCTTTTCTTGACAATTAAGTAGATATTTACATACCCTGCTCTTCATTTTTTTTTTTTAATTAGAGAACAAGGTAGGAAGGGACGGATAGCAGCAGAAAATGGTGCTAACCAAGAAGAGTTTCTCAATTCTGGCATTTTTAATTCAGCCTACTTTTTAGGATAGGCATTTGGCATTAGTTATTGGATTCAAGTGGGAGACACTCAGAAACAGATATATGGAAAGAAACAAGACACATAGCAATAATCTCTGCTTTCAGTCCCATGCCTGTAGAAAGTTTCTGCCACTCTAAAAGATGTCTAGTATCTCAAGTCAGGGATCATATGCTGGTTCTCCCTACTTGCAATTTGCTATTTAAAATTGTATAGATATATTCACAGTCAAATAAAAGTTTTACATACTAGAATCCACTTGAAAATAAAAGATTCTGTTGAAAAGTTAGTTCATAAGAGTCACCAGCTGAACAGTCTTCCTTTTTTATTTCTTTTCTTTTTCATTCCTTTTCCACAAGCTTTAGTGAAGACTGAAAATAGACGGCAAGAGCAAATGTCAACCAAAACGTTGATTGGAGTAAGTTAAATGTTCTTTTCCAAAAGACCTTTAAACTGCAGTAATTACAAGGAGAGAGATGAGTTATGGGTCAGAATTTGTGCTCTGAATCTAATAGCAATTTGAACATATCTATAAACAGTGAAAAAAGGAGAGTTAGTAAAAACTCTAAGATACCTAGTAGCTTTGCTATTTCCTTCTGTACCTTATAGTCTTAGATATTTTCAAATGGTTCTACCTAAATTACCAAAGAATTAAAGAAGTATGCATGCATGTGTGTGTATGTGTGTGTGTGTGTGTATGTGTGTTTTACGTGAATCAACCACCATGAACTGCCTTATATCCATATGTGTTTTACCATTAGCTATATTCCTAAATCTTTTGGGAAAACTTACTGCCTAGATAAATAAATAAATTTCATCTCGGGGGTCTCTCTAATTCTATGAACCTGAAATAGTTGGACAACCCCAAACAGATACTGTATTGCACAGTACATCCATTCCTGTGACTTGAATCTGCCTGTTCATAATTTGCCTGTTGTTTTAATGTGGGGTTTTGTAGTCAACGAGTGCTGGACCACCTTAAATGGTCTCTGGCTGAGCTTCTGTGCTCTTCTCCTTTAACCACCATTTGTAGAACTGGTGAAATGTACACATTAATAATTGATCCCATAATTACCAAAATACACACACAGTTTTGCATTCAAAAGAAGTCTAAAAGCTTTCTATCATTACTGTGGTTGCTTTTTTAATCCTTAATTTTTACTCTAATGTGCATGTGAGTTTAGGAAATACTTTAAAAAAAAATAAATGGACTAATTCCAGGTTGATGACTTTCTAATTAAGATAGTGAGACTGTAGGAGAGGTCTTTTTTTATTCCTCTAGTTAATCTTTATTCACTCTCCAAAATTCGGTAAATGTTAATTTACCTAACTGAAAACTTTTTAGAATATATTCCTGTCTTCCATACCTATTTCTACATTATGTGGTACTTTGAAGTCTCCAAATACCTGATATTTACCTCTATCACAGCATTTATCATGTATGCATAAGGCAATTCTCTAGTTTGATTTATTCCCTAATGAGTAAGCTTCCTTAATTCAAAGAATATGTCTTTCATTTTTAAAACCCTTGTATCTTGTCCTGTGTTTAATATACGTTTGGTAAGTAACTAATAACTTTATATATATATATATATATATTTTTTTTTTTACTTTATATATTTTTGAAATAACGAGTTCTCCTGTCCTTTATTCCACTCTTGTGCCATTCATCCTCTATTATTTATTTTAAATGAGCGTGAAACAGAGGCCCATTTCAAACTCCCACTTTAATCCCAGCTAGGGTTATGCTTGGTCTTTTCAGATTGAATTTCCATTCATCTTCTAGTTTAAGGACCTTCTCTATACACAATATTCTGTTTTGATTCACAGCAATCTCTCAACTTTTAACAATGTAGTGACCCATTCACAATTTAATTCAGGAAGGGAGGCCCCATTACATGTGGGAATAAGTTCATCTCCAGTGGATAATTTCAGCAGAGTAGGGAAAGACCCTTACTCAAAATTTTTTCTTGTGAACCCAACATTGGCCAGTCTGTCTTGTTTATTTGTTTATAAATAAAACTGGGGCCATCTAACCCATTGTCAGCTCTTAGCAATGGCACCTTAGTGTGAATTTATTTTACGGCTCCTTTTCTAACGTCTAGCAGAGATCAATAGCCCTAAAGAGGGAGGTTTTATCAGAACAGAGGTGAAGGATAAAAGTTTCACTCAAGAGCCCATGGCACTGACTTTCTGGAAGGGAGACCAGGGTGGTTCCTCATTAGCTGCCTGTACAAAGCAAGAGAGCAGCAGATGCCGCCAAGGCTGAGGTAAAATAAAATGAAAATAACTGTTTCTTATAGGAAATTGCACTAAGGCATCAAGGAAAGACAGAGGGGGCAAAGACAGATTTCTTCAACTCTAAAAGGTTAGGCAGCCTGTATCATATCTTTTTATTTTTTAAATAACACAGACAGAAAAGGGAGGAATAAGTGGCCCCTTCCAACTCTAATTTTACCCTTCAGCTCTATCCCTACTCTACTCCCAGAGTTTACAACCCAGCAATACAATCTTTTGGCAACATGTCTTCACAAAGTAGATCTGCGATCACTCAGGAAATTAGTCCCATCAGGAAATTAGTCCCATTCTGTTTGTCTTGGTTCGATTGAAGCAAAGCAAATCACAATTTCACATTATGAAAATGATCCTTCCTATAGAATTTCGACATTAAGTTTGCTTTGGACTTAAGGTTCACCTCTTCTGTGTTCAGAGCCTCTCAAAAAATAGATGGTCTCAGTATATCATTCCAACTGGAATCACTTATACAAATATCTACCACTGGCATTCTGATCCTGAAGCTATTATTTCATTTTAAACTGACAATAAAAATCCTGCTAGACAGTTTGCAATATGTAATCAAACTAATGTCACTAGGAGGATGAGGAACAATTTGTAATTCAGTTCCTAACATGGATACAGACTTGTTTCTGGATTACAAAGAGAGGGCTCTAAAGGAAGTACTGTTGATGCTAAAGATAAAAGAAGCACTACCAGTAATTAATACGATACTTTCCTTTTGGACTACATCAAAACAAAAACACTTTACAACTTGGCTACTTACTTGGGTCTCACAATTACCTGGAAAGATACCCATTGTGCGATGCTGGGATTAAGGGTGTGTGATTACTAAATAAGTCCACCGATTGGTCAAGCATACTTCTGGATGTGATGGGAAGGACACCCTGGGTGTGAGTGGCACCACCTGAAAGGTACATCGCCTAGAAGGGACAAAAGGTAGAGATGGGATGCTGCTGCTGCTGCTACTACCCACTTGCTGTCTCCTAACTCCCTGCCTGCTTGCCAAGGACTATTTACGCTCTGCGATGCCCTCTGCCTGCCACCCTGCTTGGAGCCAGCCAGCTATGGACTGAAACCTCTACACACTGTGAGCTGAAATAAACACTTTCTCCTTTAATTTGGGTGTCAAGTATTTTGTCTCAGTAACAAGAAAAGTGACTGACTAAAACAGTACCTGAAGCAGGCACAGTTATCTTAACTACACACAGCTGAGACCACTGTAACACAAGCAGTTATTAGGTATACTAGTCCTAACAGCAGTCATCTTTCATTTTAGCTAATTGTTCTTTTCACCATATTGATTATACAGAATCCCTTATCCCTTTGGTGAGCTTAGAATGTGAAAACATCCTAGTACATGAGTGGTGTCCATAGGCTTGTCCAGGTCTCACTGAATGAAGTAGAATTGTCTTGGGTTGCATATAAAATATATAACATAATATACATGAATAGCAAAACTTCCTTTCTATATTTTTAAAAGAACATAAAATGAGATGACAAAATTTACATGTTTGCTTAATAACAAATGCCTGCCTTCCTAGGAACACACACAGTAGGTTGAAATATGAATATCAGTAATCGCTCTTTTACTCACAAAGTCACACGAGTGCATGGAATGTCTGATAAACATGGATTTTGAATCACTGACTGAGGATGGGGGCTTAGGAGCTGAAGTTACCATTGGACTGTGTCCTCCAGAGCCACACGATCAAGTCATGAAAACTATCGCTAAAAATCACATTAACAGTTTACTATTTTATGGGCCAGATTTATGCTTGCCCCACTACATAGGAAGTTCCCAAAGTTTTACTGACCAGTAAAAAAATAAATGAAAGACAATGAAGAACCTAATTTTTCTAACAAACAAGCACCACCCATTACCATGAAAAAAGGGAGAAATTTTAATTTTTAAGTAGGAAGGGCAGTTACACAAAATAGAAAGTTTTCCTGAGTTGAATAAACTTACCTTTATGGAAAAGTCACTATCTTACCTTTTTTTAACCAAACATAAAAGAAACCTCCTCCTCCTCCTCCTCATAGCCAAGGGTAAAGGAAATTCAGTAGGATCAGCTTATTGTTGGCAGGGTCTCAATTACGGCTCAAAGAAAATAATTCTTCAGAATACATCTGTGGACTACCCAGATCCTAAGTAATATAAGCATAGGAACTCCCTACTTCCTGACTTCAAATAGCCTGTGATCTAAAACAGAATAACAACACTGACAGATATAAAGAAAGTTTTTTAAAAGTACCATAGAAGGAATAAATCAAGTCATGAAGGTTAAAAGCAAAACAGAGTGTGACATTCACTTAAGAGAATCAGGAAATACTTCATGGAGAAATTGGAAAGGAAAACAGGCCTTAACAAATGAGTATCACCTCAAGAAACAGAAGGCAGGAAGTAAATTGTGTGTGTGCATGTGTGTGTGAGTGTGTGTGCATGTGTCTGTATGTGCGCACGTGCCCAGGGAGGTACAAAATGAAGAAAGAGCATTTCAAAAAACACGATCGAGGTACGAGATAAAAATCACACCATATCTCAGCAGTAAGCAAATTATTAAAGAGTTTAGGGGGAAAATATAGATCAAGAATCCTTTCAGAGGGACCACTATTACATTTTGATATTGGGAAAATTTATTAGAGTATATTTATCTTAAGTCCAAGTTTCATTGATTTTCAAATTCCATCCAATGGATTCATAACCCAAGAGGCTAAGAAAAAATGAGTTCACCAAATAAAACGTTTGTTGCAAGTCTTTCTTTGCACTGTGGTGATCAAAAGAAATGTCCCTGATATTGACTTAGAGGATGTGATAAGAACAGATTACCACAGAGCAGCAGCCACAAGGCATGCGGGAGTAAAAGGCAAGCGATCCAGAGGGCAAGGCAGACTCAAGAAGACTAGCTGCTGTAAAGCAGAGGAAGGACGGAGAGGCGAGAAGCAAAATTGGAAACCAATTCCAAACAGGCATTAAAAAGTTAATCCAATTACAGGAAGGTATCGGTCAGGATGACAGGATCAATAGAGCCCTAAGCAAGGGCTGGAACTAGTGAAGAAAAGTAACAGTAATTCAAATTCAAAAGCCGGTGCTAGAGAGCAGAGTGGGAAAGGCAGGTGGGAGGCCTGGTTGCCCCCAGACCCAGCCGCCAGAAGAGCAAACAAAATGACCTCCACAGGGTGGCTCTTAGGGAGTAACAAAATGCCGAAGTTTTAGCACGTGGATGTAAAACCTCACAAGATTACTTCCAAATTCAAATTTCCAGGGCACCCACAAGATCCACGTGCCACATACTATACTCAAGTAAAGCAGTTCCTGAAATGCAAGCAGCCGGAACGTGGCGGAAGTCTCAGCCTGAGCGGCAGTAACAATAGGAGTGTGGGTCCAAGTGTCGATGAAGTACAATCTTGGTTTTACTTTTCACATCCCCTGGCTTATTGTTCTGTAATCAACTTAATTTGTTAATTGATCACAGGATATTTGCTACTCCCTTTTTTCCACTTTAAGAGATGTCTATGATCTTAAAATGTTTTTCAACTGCACTGCTGTTTTCCAAAACGATGCTTTAATAGCTAACACTTCAATTTATCTACAATCACAGTGTGTAGGGAAACACTGATT
The DNA here is from genome assembly GCA_004026905.1 of Hystrix cristata. Taxonomy (NCBI): domain Eukaryota; kingdom Metazoa; phylum Chordata; class Mammalia; order Rodentia; family Hystricidae; genus Hystrix; species Hystrix cristata. Next base: position 7,028 of record PVJO010008476.1, on the reverse strand, counting down.
TCAGCTTTTGTTTTACAATTTTTGTTTTCATTCTGACGAACTTTATATACTCTTGGGAGTTATTTTAATGTGCAGGATGTGATTTTTCTCATTTAGCTGTCATTATCTACACAGCATATGCATGTGGAGAGGTTTAAGACATCATCCTTTCCAGGAGATTCTACCTTGCATGTTGTGATGGTTCACATCTATCAATTTGACTGCGAGATATTTGATCAAACATTATTCTGGATGTTTCTGTGAGATTAACATTTAAGTCTGTGGACTTTGAATAGTTATTTCCCTTCTCGAAGTGGGTGGGCCTCATCCAATTAGCCAAAGGCCTTAGAGAACTAAGACTGAGCTCCAAGGAAAAAGAAATCGTACTAGCAGCCTGCAGACTCTGGAGTCTCCAGCTTATTAACTTCATTATTCAGATTTTGGATTTGCCAACCCTGGCAATTATATCCGCCAATTTCTTAAAATAAAATTTTCAAGGTATATGCACACGCATATGTACATACACACTTGTATCTATTACCCAGAGAACCCTGATAATTCAAATGTCTTTGACATATAAATATATGTCCATATATCCACATATTTCTAACACATACACTATCACCCAAGGTCATAACTCCCTTTCCAAGTTCCTTACATTTATAATCAAGTATTAAAATGTCGTTGTTAGTTTGATTTTCTTTCCATGAACATTTTTAAATTTTTAAAATAATGCTTTTGACACTATATATGCAATTTCTTAGAAATATATAGACCTTTCATAAAACAAAGGGTAGTATGTACCATTGTAATAATTTGAATTCTACTGAGTTGTCTTTCTGATGTAAATAAAAGACTGTTTCTCCTTTTGGCTTTTTATTCTAACTTTTCAAAATGTTTCTTAAATATTTAAAAACATAACTTTTAAAGAAATTTTATAATAACAGTTCAATTTAGAAAGTCAAATCATTGCCTGGTTGTAACTGTAAAAATCTATGTTAAAAACAATGAATATTTAAGCCAAGAATGGTGCATACCTCTGATCCCAGCTACTGGACAGGCAGAGTCAGGAGGATCACAAGTTTGAGGACATCCTGAGCAACTCGGAGAGACCCTATCTCAAATTTTTAAGTTTATTTTAAAAATAGAGGCAGTGTGCTATACCTCAGTGGTAGAGAGTTTGCCTAGTATGTGTGAAGTCATGGGTTCAATATTAGAAATAGTCTATAATGTTATATAACATATTATATGTGTTATATAACATATATTATATAACTATATATGTTATATATTCATGAGAGAAACATCTTACTTTTCAAGAATACTCTCTATTAAGGTACATTTAAATTAATGTGATTTCACCTTGACATTCCTAATCCAAAAATCTGAAATGCTCCAAAATCCAGAATATATTGTGCACTGACATGATGCAAACAGGTAGAAAATTCCACCTCTGGCCTCAGCTGATGAGTCATAGTTAAATTGCAGATGTGCTAAATGTATTGTATAAAATTACCTTCAGATTATGTGACTACTGTGTATATAAAGTGCAAGTGAATTTTATGTTTAGTCTTGGTTCTCATTTCTAAGATATGTCATTATATATATGCAAATGCTCCAAAATCTGAAAAGACGTGAAATCTCAAACACTTCTGGTCCCAAGCGTTTCAGATGAGGGATACTCACCTATAATGCCACAATGGTATGTGGACAAATAGAAATTGTATCTTGCACTCTTATTATGACACACTTCCTAACAAAGCTAACAAAGGGAGACAGGTGAACTCAGGATTTTATTTGAGATAAACCCGCCTATCCTTTGCATTTCAGCTGCGAACAGTTCCCAACTTTGCTGTTTCTCTTCCAGCTTTCATAGTGACTAATTCCAGCGCCTAAAATGCCACAGCACTAGAAGAGAAAAGGGTTAAACGTTCTCCTGCCTCCACACTACACTGTTTCCGAACTGTTATTCTCCAATCCTTAAACAAAACATACTTGGCCTTTAAGGCTTACCCGAGGAGGGTAGAGATTAGGAGTGTGAATTCCTTAAGAACACAATATTTAAAGTCATAATTCCTACATGGAATTCCTTTCATCATACCACATGAGAGATCCAGTTTTAAGATGTGTACACAGAAAGTAATGCTGCACCAGAGAGCAAAATACATTCCAGTAACAGCTGAGTAAGATCCAGTGATCCAGATGTGGTATAAGCCACCGAGATGAGAGGTTTCTGTATCTTCACTCTTGAATCTGTATTTCACATATAGATTCATGAAAAACTGAAAATAGTCAATCAGGGCTCCACACAAACCTGCTATTGTTTATGTACTCAACCCTTTGGGGCACATACCACAAAAGAAAGCATCATGGGTAGGAACTGACCATCAATAAAGTCACATCATTCACCAGTGAAGCAATAAAAATTGCCCAGTGAATAGTCCAGATCTTACACCAAATCATTTGTTTGAGGGGAGATTTTGGGGTCAGGCCACTGGAAAGAGTAACAACTAGGAAGGACTATCCTCAACAGTGTGGGCATCTCACACCAGCCGGCCCTAGGACACCACCCTCTCCTCCAGAAATATGCTTACAGATCCCTAATTCCCATTCATGCCACTTCTCGCTCCAGAACACTCCATCGAGCACACTCTCCCCACTACTAATGGAGAACAAACTCCACAGTGAGACACTGTTGACTGAGTCAGGGTTCTGGCTTCTACTTTTCGGTCTGTCTGACCTTGAACAAGTTCCATAATCTCTCTATATCCCTATCTATCAAAAGAGGATATTATACTTTGTACCTCACAGTGTTATAATAATAATTAACTAGAAAATTTGTGTCAAGCCTTTAGCACAGTGTACTCTAAGGATAAGCTAATATTTTAGTTGATATGCTATTATCTTCACCATTATGAATACAGAATTACAAGGACTTCAGCCTTGTACCTTTCACATACAAAGCCCGAGCTCTATAACCATCCCACCACTCAATTCTTTGCACTTCTCCATCATCTCAAAATTATAAATTTATCGTTCAGTAAAACTCAATTACTTGTTGTGGTAGGCTGAATGACAAGTCCCAGAGACACCCACAGCTAAATCCTCAGAACCAAAATGTTATTTACCATGTACATTCTGAGGTGAGGATAAAGTATTAGTGCTGCCTTGTGATGTGATAAAATCACACAGGCTTCAAATGGCTTTACTACAATTCTCCCACTCACTGTGACCTACAGACACAGTCCTCTGGCCAAAGAACACTCGCTATCCATAGGCACCAGGCCTGGTACCTGCCTAATCCTGAGCAGCAGGCATCAGTTCCCAGCCAGGGGCAGAGTTATTCAGCAACGCAATCATAGCTTCTTGTGGGAACTGGAGGTCTCCACCTCTACACTCTGCCTCCCTCAGGTGCACTGTTCACTCTGCCCATGAGTTCGAACCCCAGGTGTCCTTGCACGCCCTGTGGTGTCTTCTCACCAGGAAGCGAGCATATATGAGGAATAAAGAGTCGTCTGTCGCCTCTGCCCGGCTTTGGTGTCGTGTTTGGCATCTCGGACTATTCAGAACAGGGAACCCTCCTTCACCAATCAGGCAAACAGGAGTCAGTGGAAGCATCACGCAGTAGAAAGGACATGGCAGATGTTAAAGGTCTTGAAGTGGGCAAATCACTCCAGATTAGCCAGGTGGGCTTAATGCGATCACAAGTGATTTTATAAGAGGACTGCGGGAAGATCAGAGTCAGAAAGGGATCTAAGGATTAAAACAGAGAGGAAAAATGATGGTTTTTCTGGCTCTGACGAGAAAGAAGGGGGCCACAAACCAAGAAGTAAGTGGCCAGGGAGCCTGAAAGACAAAGGAAACACATTCTCCCTGGAAGTCTCAAGGAACAAAGCTCTGCTGACACCTTAATTTTAAACTCCTGAGCCTGAGAACTGTGTGAGAATAAACATGTGCTATTTAAAGCTATCAAATTGTATTGATTTGTTACAGCAGCAATAGGAGACCAATGCTCTTGTCATTTCAAAGTACATCTGATCCCATACGTCCCTGTTTTGGCTCACAGCACTATCTCAGCTGGAAATACTGTTCCCCAGAAGACAGGCCTAAGATGTATTTGTACTTTAGATCAATCCAAACATTACAAGCTCCCAGAAAGCTTCGTGATGCATCTCCTTAACCACCCCAGGCTCAAGACATTTCTCACCTATGTCCCCATCTATGGCCACATTTCATGCTTATTCCTGTTATAACACTCGAGGGTTCCAGCTCCTGGCCAAGAGCCTGTGGGTAATATTTCATGCCCAACATAATTTCAAAGGTATTACCTGGCAGGCCTCATGAGGAAGCCGTCCTCTCCGTACCGGGCCTCACACACGGCCAGTGTGTTCCAGGGACTTTTGGTGAAGGTCTCGGGCCTCCTCTGCCAGCCACATTCCTGTCCCTAGGGTTCCGCTCAAAAGCCTCTTGATCCGGGACCTTCAACTGAAACCTTGCCGGGCACCTCTCTTTACAGGATGAAAACTCTTTATGGAGGAGAAAATTGAAGACATTTTCTCTCCATTCCGACTCACTGTCTACCCCTTCTGCTCTCCCTCTCCTGGTCTTGGGTCCATATAACTGCAGGAGCCTTTTGTTGGGGGCTCCCTCCACAGTGAGACTCTCCCCACATTCACCTGAAAGTGGTTCCAAGCCGCGGGGTAAAAAGGAAGAAGAGAAGTGGGAGTCAAAGGCAGCTGAGCTGCCACTATGGACACAGCTGATTAAGATAAGCCAAAACTAAAGCGCAGTCGAACTTCAGTCCGCTAGTGTCTTAAGCTCACCTGAGCACACATGTGGGTACAATTTGGATAATATGTTTGTCTCTTGTCCATCACAGTACTGGTAGCCCACATCGTATCACACAAGCCCCCGCAGAACCCACATTCCCCCAAGGGCAGTAAGCTCGCCTTACTCATCTCTTAAACTATCGCCTACTTTAAGCTGAGGCACATTTGGATACTTACAATAGTATATTTTTACAGACCTAAACTGAGTTTTCTTTTCCAGTAGAGCTTGTAGTCAGTGTCTGTACATCTGTTCTCAATAAAAGATGTATTTACAAAGTAATGAGATGTGTGCATGTTTTTATGCAAACATGTGTTGCATGTTTTCGTGCAATAATGTACAAATCATACATGAGTAGTGCCCTTAGCAACAGTATCAGGAAAATACTTATGATGTAAACACGTGCAAGCTATGAGCTCTTCTAGTGGTCTCTCTACGAATATCCAAATTGCCAAAGATCCTCACCACCACAATAGGCAACCACTGAGGAAGCAGTTGGGAGAAAATGGTGCTATGCAGCAGCAACAAGTAGTAATTAGAGGGGTAGAAATGACATCAAGTGAGGAGATGTTTTTGCTTAAAGATAAAAATACAAAGTTGGAAGCAGCAAAGTGAAGTTTTAACTATGCTAACACTGTAGAGCAGTCACAAGGAACTTCAGAAAGGTCCAGTGATCTCCACTCACAACAGCCACATAATTTCTGTCTGGGAGAGACCCATAGAAAGACAGTGAGTTCCATGTGAAAGTACATCCAATCAGACTACTTTAGGTTTGGCTAATGAAAAGGTCACCAAAGACACCATGTCATACAATACAATATAATCACTAATCCTTGGTCCTCGATTTATGCTGTATTAGCTTATCACTCACCCCTTCTTACTTAACTTGCAGGACACCATCCAAACTTGGGCTTTTCTCTTCCTCGCTGCATTCACCCTCAGGTTTCTTTGCTGGTTGCTCTTCATTTTTTGGACTCAGAAACAGTAGAGGGCATCAGGGATCAGTCATTAATCTCTATCCACACGCACCTTTGGGTCTCAGCTGCATGACTTTAAAAGACACCTGCATTCTGAGACCACTAAAATTTTATACCAGCCCCAAACCTTTCTCCTCAAACTCCAGCATAATGAATCCAACAGTATTTCTTTATCTTAACTCGAATGTCGGGTAAAATTCTCAAACCAACCATGATCTGACTTGAACTGCTGAACTTCCCCTGCTTTCTTTCACTGCTTTCTTTCAATCTCCTGTTTTCAATAATGACATTTTTCAGTTGCTCAGGTCCAAAACCTACAAGTCATCTTCGGCTCCTCTCTATGCACATTAGCATCATACGACAGCAATATGTGCACACCCATGTTTACAGCAGCACAGTTTGTAATAGCTAATTCTTGGAAGCAGCCCAAATGCCCATCAACAGAGGAATGGATGAAGAAAATGTGGGTTTTCCATACAATGGAGTACTACTCTGCCATAAAGAATGATAAGCTTGAGCTATTCCTAGGTAAATGGATGCATCTTGAGACCATACTCTTAAGTGGAATAAATCGGACACACATGTTTAAATACCACATTGTTTCTCTGGTGTGAGAAACTGAAAGTGTAAATAATGACTAAAGTGTATTATATTGGGAAAGGGAAGAAAATGTCCAAATGGGAAAGGGATCAAGAGAGGGGGAAAGGAACAGAGGGACAAGAGAAATAAGAAATGGAAGGAAAAAATGGAAACAAAGCTTTTGTAAAGAGAGAGGGAGGAGGGGGTGAGGGGAGGGGAGTGGGAAAAAAAACAGCAACAAAGTATATCATGTACAGGTACAAATCCCTTATGATGAATGTTATCACTATGTACATCCAAAATGTACCATTAAAATAAAATAATTTTTTTATTTAAAAAAAACTTAAAAAACATCACTAATAAAATCTGTTTTCTTTTTAAATTATATCAGTTACTCAAGCACACCTCGCAAGTTCCATCGCCGTCACCACTTTCAGCACATTTCACCTAGAACAGCCTACAACCTGTCTCTCTTCAGACTGACCTCGGAGAGCTGCCAGAGCAGATTATATCACACTTTTACTCAAAACTCTCTGCTTCCAGCTTTCCCCAATTAAAAGTAGGATCGGTGAAGCCTCCTTCTCAGCCCACACCACCTGGTCTCCATTACCCACCAGTCTCATCTCATCCGATGCTTTCTGTGCAGTCCACTTGATGTTCCTCGTT
>PVJO010008475.1:0-75188 GCA_004026905.1 Hystrix cristata | reverse complement strand
TTTTTGTTTGTTTGTTTGTTGCTACTTGTGTCTTGCTTATATTTAATGAGCTACAATGGTATTTTTTTCTCACTCCTCTGGGTTCACTAGGCCTGTCACTCCACCCTATCTGTGCACACTCATGTGGTATCGTGTTGGTGAATTATGATATCAACTACTCTCCTCCCTGAGTGGCCACCTTACTAGACTGGGAACTCCTTGAGAGCTGAGACAAAGTCTTCTTTACCTATAAGCCTTTATCTCTCATATAACATGTGGCACACTTCAGGTTCTATTCAGGAAATGTTTGTTGAGTTAACTAAACATGATTTGGCTTAGCCTGACAAATCCCATGCAAGTTAAGGTCCATGGTGCAAACTATGAAAACCTTATAGGGCTAAAACCATATTTCTCTTCTTTGGATCAGAGATCTAAACCAAATGTTGACAAACTTCTCCTGCAAGGAACCCATTAGAAAATGGTTTAGGCTTACAGGCTATATAACCTCTTTTGGAACAACTCAGTTTTGTGGTTGCAGAATGAAAGCAGCCATAGAAAATATGTAAACAAATGACTGTGAAAATGTTCCAATAAACTACTTACAAACCAGGTCATTAGTTAGGTTTTCGTCACAGTTATACTTTTCTGACTCCTAATATAAATCAATAAATCAAAACAATAAAGCTTTTAGAATATAATACACAGTAAGGTTTCTAAAAATTTTGGCATATGCAAAGAGCACACACATAAGATTACAAAAAGCAGCTATCATTCAATAAAATACCTAGTGAGTAGATTATACAGGGATTAGAAATATGAACAATGAGATACTAGACAACAATAAAATGAACAAACCGTATCTGCCAATGCAACATGAATACTTGTAAGGTGCTATAGTACAGTGTTCAACTAAGAAAACAGCACACAAAGCACTCACAAAAAAATACCATTAAGGAAAAGAAAGTATAGAGGCAAATTACAGGGTAGAAAAAAATGTATCATTTACATAATGAACAAAAGCCATCTACCCATTAAGCCATTACACACACACATTTGATATCTGTATCTGTATCTCAATAAGGAAAAGACAAGCCAAATAGAAAAATGGAAAAGGATAAGACTAAACATTTCACCGAAAAAGTATATTCAAATGGTCAATAAATGTGAAAATATGATCAACTTCATTCTTAATCAAAAGTACAAATAAAAATCACAATAATGTACCACTGCATAACAACTAAAAATGAAGATCATAGTACCATGTATTGGTGAGAATGCTGACTAATAGAAGCCTCCTGTGGTTTCTCTAAGTAAAATGCATACCCAAGTACAATAAATATATATTAAAGAATACACATAACAACATCATTTGCTACAAATAACCAGAAACACCCACATCTACCAACAGTAAGATAGATAACTTTCATACAACGGAACTTTCTCCAGAAGTGACGTGACCAAACCACAGGTACATTACAACATGGATAGAGTTCACAAACCTAATTAACAAACAAACAATTACAATTCAGATGCATATGAGCACATGCAATATTACTTCATTTACACAAAGTTCAAAAGCAGGCAAAACATAGACCACAGAAGTCAACCTCCTAGTCGCCTTTAGGGAACAAAAAGGGATTACATTTGAGACGACCATCGTCATGCTCTGCAATTCTATTTGTTTTTTGACCTGAAGTTACATACAGATCTGCTCAATGAACATTTATTAAGTGGTACATTTATGTGTGTGCACTTTTCTGTATGTGGCCATAGTTTATAATTTTTTAAAAGGTTTTAAATTATTTGGCACTTGTCATCTGTAAACTGAGAGAGATTTAAATAAAAGCAGAGGCTTAAGTAGGGTTTCTTATTCTTCTCAGTGGTAATACAGCATCTTAAAGAACTATCTGCTTCAGCAAAAGACTTTGTGACTTCCAAGGCTGGACTGTACAGGACCTCCCAGCTTCTGTCTCGTTCCCCTGACTTGACCATCTGCAAGATGCTTCCCGTTGGAACACAGCCATCAAACTAAGAGAGGCTCAGTCCATGCAGAGCAGCAATCTGCGGTCCCCAGGGAACACCCCAGCTGCACTATCCCATCCAGGCACCAACTACTTCAGTGAAGAAATCTACCAGAGAATCCCACTCTCAGCCACTGGAGCCTTCCTAGCAGAGGACCTAGATACCCTGGAGCAGAGAGCAGCCACCCTGCTGTACTCCTGGAAAGCCCTATTCCACAGAGATCATGAGCACAATGAAACGGCCATTGTGTGCCATGAAGTTTACCATTCACTATCTGTTGTTTACGACAATGGCAACTGGAATCGCTACCTTAACTCCCTTGTTTCTAACTTGTGTAAAAATTGGAAGATGGATATTACTTTAGCATTTTCTGGGGGCATGGGTAAGGCTCAGGGCAATGAGGTGAATTGCCCAGCATTACACGGTGGAGCTTTGATATGTCCTAGAAGTTTATATGACCTGTGAATGAATGCTTGTGTCTCCTCAGTTCACATTGAGCCCTATTCCCCAGTGTGTTGGTACCTGAAGGTGGAGACTTTGGGAGATGATTTAGTCATAAAATCCTTGTGATGAGATTAGTATCTTTACATGAAAAGTTATATCTCTCTCTTTGTCTCTGTCTGTCTGTGTCTCTCTGTCTGTCTCTCTTGCTCTTTCTCTCTGTCTCTCTCCTCTCTCTCTCTCTCTCTCTCCCCCCTCACCTCTCCTATTCGAGGACACAGAAAGAAAGCATCATCCACCCACAAATCAGGAACTGCTCTCCCCAGATGCTAATCTGCTGGCATGATGATCTTGGACTTGTAGCCTCCAGAACCATGAGAAAAAAAAAATATTTGTTGCTTAAGCCACCCTGTCTAGAAATTAGAACTGAGGAGTAGGATGCTGTTATAACAAACACTCAAAAATATGGAAGTGACTTTGGAAACAGATAATGGGTGGAGGACGGAAGAGCAGTTTTCATGGGTTCGCAGGAGAGGAATTTTGCTTCCAGATGACTCACACTGGAGTCTTATTCATCTCTGATTTGGCTGATATTTAGATGAGACTTCAGACTTTAGAGGTAATGTTGGAAAGAGTTAAGCCTCTGTGGGCTGCTGGGTAGAAAGACTGAATTAGGGGTATGAATTTTGGTGGGACGGAGGCAGAATGCTCTGGAGTGAATGTGTACCCCCTCAAACTGGTAATTTGTTATAGCAGCCGGGGCTCAGAAGATACAGGCCGAAGTTGTCATAAATGGAAGAGGAGTCGAAGGGAGGGAGGGAAAGGGGAAAAAAAGAAAATCAAAATACAACGTGTGCAGGTACAAAACCTCTATGATGAACGTGATCATTACGTATATTTAAAAGGTACCGATAAAATTTATGTAAGAAAAGAAAAGAAGAAAGGTAAACATGAGACTGCAAGTCATCGTGCCACCCTGAGCAGGCTGCTGCTGCTCAGCACGACCAATTTCTTCGGCATCAGAGGATGAAACTCTGTAAGCATTCGGTCTTCTCCGGAGAAAAATGAACTCTTGTCTGAGAGAGATTCTTCATCCAACATAAAATTATCTTCCTTTAGCTTTGTCAAAGTCATGTATTTAATGATCTCTAGCACATACATTTGCTAAAATAAAATAACATGCTTTAAAAAAGAAAGATACAAGCCATGCTGCTTTCTTTCAGTTGGGGGTCCATGATCACAACACACCTTTGAAACACGCGCAGCAGAGATAGAGCCCGACCACCCCCAAGACCCTGAGAAGATGAAGAGAGTTTAACACCAACTCGTCGGATACCGGCTCTGTGGTGTGGGCGGTCTGCCCGGTCTGTTTCCTCACCTGCGTACTACGCGGCGCAGCTTCATTGTACACCTGAACTTGCCGGTCCTGCCAGGATGCAGGATGGGCTAAGAGCTGCTTGGAGCCACTTTTGAGGATTTTTTAGAATGGGACAGTTAAAAATAAAAGTAATGATTATACCATGTGAAATGGTGCTTCTTGGCCAATTGGCTAGTTTTAAGATTGTGAAATTCTCACATTTCCATAACATTTATTTTTCAAAGTGTTTATACAAATTACCAAGCAAAAACACTCACTAAATTATAAGGCATGATGACAGATGGTGTTACTATTGACAGAAAGATGCAGAGTGTCGATGTACGATGGCCACGGACCAAGATGGGCTGGGGGGGACTGCAGGAGGGTGGGGCGCGTCATGGGAAGGTGGTTTTCCTTCTCCATGTCCTCAGCATCAAAAACAGGGCCACCCACACATGGGTCAAATTTCAAGAATGGTAGCTGGATGTTGTTTCAAGCCAGCCCCCAAAACTTTCAAAACTCCTACAAATGACAAAAGCAAGGCAATCTCCTTAGACAAATTCTGCCCCTGCTCTGCTCCCTCCAGACAAGAGCTCAGAGAAACTGCTCCATGTCACAATGAGGAGAAAAAGCAACAAAAGTCGGTCCGCATCCTAGTGATAACCAATGTGACTGCCTGCTTTATGAGCACCCCCCTGCAATAGGACACTATCTGGGTCCCCGCGAAAAATCAAAGCCCAACACAAGGGTGCCTGGGGCTCCAGTCAGTGGTCTCAACTCAAAGATTCCTGCTTTTTGGAACTGCAAGAGTTTAAAATGTGCAGGTGACTCAACCTGGTTCTTTTATCACTTCCACAGCAGCATGTATAATGGAAGAGAGCACAAGGTCAAGAAAGAATAGAAAGTCACTTTCTATCTCTGGGAAGAAATAAGAGGGTGGAAGCCCACATTCTGAGGTGACTGTCATGGCTCTCTAGGGGCCAAACACAATGAAAGAGCCAGAATGTGGGTCTAGGGGCCATTTCCTTGCATAGTTTTTCAGGTGATGTATTTGATTTGGGGAATCATTTATTTATATTCTGCCTCTTGTGGGGCAGGAAAAGTCACTTCAGAACTTGCTCTGCCATCTTCTGTTTTTTGTGGTAACTACAAGGCAGTGAGAGGTCAGAGCATCTGCAAAAAACACAGGACTCCTTGGTTGGTTCTGGGTCTTAATATAGTCACTTCTAGGTTCTAAGCAGTGTTAAGGTTTGTACCTGAACGGTGCCCCACAAACAGTCCAGGATCAAGAGCTGGTTGATTGTTCATCCAATATGGCCTGTGCTAGACCCACCGACAGAGTCCCCAGGCAACAAGCAACTGTGGTGGCGGCGGCACTAGCACCAAATGCCCTCAGCAGGGAGTCAGAAGTGACGACTAGCTGCCTCCTGGGAAGCATGAGCCTGTGAAGCAGCTGCTGGGAACCAATTACCAAACTATCAAAGAAAGAAAAGAAAATGTGGAGCAAAAGTGACGTAAACTACTTCTAGTCCTGGACCCTAAAACTTCCTCCGTCTCTCCCCACACCCGCTGGCTGTGTGCCAGTGTCTAATGGACACGCATCACAAAGGGGGCCCCCGAACGGCTCTGCGGAGGAGAGTTTGGCCTCATTCCCTGCCCTGCTGCACAACATCGCTGATTGCACTTGCCCTCTTCCCTGAAAAACAAACATTGATTCAATTAAGACACGAGACGAAAGTTTATCTATTGCCACTGCAAGCATGCATCCATTCACGCATTCATTTTCATGTGTCAGACATTCCGAACAAGTGCACACTGTTGGCAAGGCAGAGTTGCAGGCAGTGGGGTCACCACGGCAGGGAAGGGGTCAGGAAACAGGTAAGTACACAGATAATTCAAACTGAAATAATGCTATGGGGGAAGCAAAAAGCAGTACTGTGCTAGAGAGTAACTGAGAAGTATCTGTGAGACAATGCGTTGACCCAAGACCTAAACGATGCAAGAGATAACTAAGCACACGTCTGGGGAAGAGCACTCATGCTGAGACAGTGGGAGCTGTGAAGGCCACAGAGTAGGGTAGCCTGGGCATGAACCAGGACAGCTCAGCAACACCTCAAAACCCAAGAGGGGTGCTCATCCTTCTCGTGACCTTCCCAAACACCGTCCCTGGAGCCCCCGAAGCCTCAGCCCATTCCCAGGGCTCCATGCTCCTGGCCATGGCTGCCAAATGAGCAACTGAGGAATCATTTTCACTGGTGAACATAGTTCTAGAATGTCACGTGAAATCATCTGTTGCAGGGAAATACTTTACATTTCAATGTTTTTAACTAGGAAAAGTTCTAGTGGCTCGAGTATCCCTGAGAATCTTGGCCTGAGGGTTTTTAGAAAAGCAACAACACACAAATTGCAAAGCATTTCTTTATAAAATAAATAAATAAAAGACAAGGCAATAACAATAACCTCACTATGGAGTGTTTTCTCTAGTAGAGGAACAGGAAATTGTTATAGTTTCAATTTGGGACCTGGGGACCACATTTGATATGAACTCTTCCGCCCTTACATGAAATATTGAATTAATTTCTGTTATCCACTGGAATATGTTGCTGTCTTATTCACTGTGAATTACCCTGGCTGAACATATTTTCTATTTTTTTCTCCTTCAGATTCTCCTGTGTCAATAGCCTGGGGGATAAACTGTCTGATTTAGTTATAGAGAAAATCACTGTTTTTATTTGATGCCTACTTTTTCCAAGGGACAAGAAAAATATTCTCACTGCTATGAAGTTGTTCCTAAGAAAAGACAAAAGTACCATTTCATTAAAAATCTATCACACAGTCCAATAAGCTAGGTTTCCCTGAGTTAGGATGGGGAATGCTCCAGGAGATGAGGTAAGTAGAAAGGGACTAGTCAGGCTTGAAGGAAAGAAAGGTACTGACTAGCTCCAGCTGGGACCTCGGCCAGAGGGCCAAGGGAAGCAGATGAGGCAACTTCAAAGACTTCCTCAGGGAAAGCATGATTGAGACTAGTTCAGGTGGGTAGATAAACGGAGTTAGGAAACTTAATTCTGGCACTAACACTATCCCCAAGTGATAGTGAGTACATAACTGTCGGTGCGGGCCTCAGCACTTCAATAAAATAATTTTGGCTTGACCTCTGTCCATTTTAATGGTCTAACGTTTGTCACCAACATTTATTGAACATTGTGATGGTTAATTCTGTCAATTTGAGTAAGGCATGGTACCCAGACATTTCGTCAAACTCTATTGCAGATGTTTCTGCGAAGACTTTTTTTGGATGAGATTAGCATTTTAATCAGTGAACTCTGAGTAAAACACACGCCCCTTCCAATGTTGTCTCATCCATTTGATTGAAGGTTTAAGAAAAAGACCATTTCTTGAGAGCAACCAAGAGAATTTTGCCAGGAGCCAGCCCTTGGAGCTGAACTGTAATTCTTCCCTGGCTTTCCAGCCTGCAGGCTACCCTGTACATTTTGGATTTGTGAGCCTTCTTGTATGGTGCTGCTGGACATAACTGTAGCCATCTTGAGTCATAACCATCAAAACTACATTTAGTAACCCTCGATTTTTCTTGCAGTTTCTCAGCAAATTATAAATAGAAGAACCATTACAATGGTATATGAAGCTTTACAACTGGACCCTGGCTCCAGAATATGCCTGATTCTCTTTATATTAGCTCAAAATAAACCAAGTACACTCAAGTTAAGATGAAGTCCCTTTTTTTCTAATCCATATATGTACTCTCCTTTTGACCCAAACTTCAAGATCCACCTGGTCTTGCCTCTACCCAGGACCACATTTCCATCAGTAAATCCCCCAATGAATGGCACTTTGTACAATCCCAAATCTGTATGTCTCTCTTCCCTCAGTCACATGGCATCTTGGGGCTGGTTCTCCTACTGAGGCTGGCTGGTTTCAGAACACTCCTCAGTGGCATGAACCAATAAACACAGACATATAAGATACATACCATACACACAGATGGAGAGAAAGGGGTGGGGCGGGGAGAGACATATCCAACAGGGTTTGTTTCTCCAGAAAATCCTAATGCAAGCATCCACCTTGTGCCTGGAATGATCGTAAATATGATTTATGAAAGAGCAAAATATGCAAACATCCCTGGCTTCTTGGCCTGTGCAGTAGACTCAAGACGTTTGGGATATTCAAATCCTACCATTCCAAAGAACTAGCTGGACTTCACTGCTCCCAGGAGGGAACCACTGACCTCTTGGAATATCCTGCCCAATAAGTGTGTATTTCTATCACAGGGGCCTTGAACCATGCCAGAGAGTTTATGCTCACGATATTATTCAGGGTAAAGTTCTGCTTTGCTTGCTGCGGTTCTGAACCACACTGCATCGGTTTAACCTCAGAGGGTGGCAAGGATGGAGGGAAGTAGCCAAGGTCGGTCACTTGGACAATCGATCTTAGATGACTGATCCTCATACAAACCTGAACATCAAGGCCTAGATGAGCTTCCTTGGTTAAGAACCTTCATACATGTTGTCACACATTATTGCCAAGGGAATTAATTGTTGTTCACATAACTTCACTTGGAGAAGAAATGGAAGTTTGTGCCCATCTCTCCTGAATTCTACTTATGCACCATTTTCCTTGCTTGTTTTTACTCTGTATTATTTCTCTGTAATAAACCGTAACTATGAGCATAGAGCCCTATTGAGTTCTCTGTATAGTAATTCATCATACCTGGGATGATCTCACAACTCCTGATAAAGTTAACAATGATTACAGAACATCTACTACGTGCTGACAGTGTCTTAAATATTTGGGGTTCCTGAGGAAGAAGAAAAAACAACTCCTGCCCTCCTGTCTTTACGATCTTGGCTGTGCCTGTTGGGGCTATGTGTGGAGCTACAGTGCTCATATTCCTCTTCTGCCATAATCCTCAAGCGTTAGCTTAGACCATGAGTAAAATAACGACAGCTAAGCTAGGTTAGGCCATACTATTTGGTAGGTGTATTAAGAGCATGTTCAATTTACAATGCTTTCAACTTACAATGGGTTGACTGAGGCATTACTCCATCATAAGTTAAGGAGCATCTGTGTGTGTGTGTGTGTGTGCGTGTGTGTGTGCACATGTGTGTGTAAAGAATTACACAATTATGGAGACTGAGAAGTCTTCCATCAAACTGCCATCTGCAAGTTGGAGACCCAGGGAGGCTGGTGGTACATTCTAATGCAGGTCCGAAGTCCTGAGAGCCGGCAAAGATGAAGGCATAAATGCCAATGCAATGACATGGCATGTTCCAACTCAAGGAAGTAGGATAAATGGATAAATTCATCCTTCCTTTACCAATATGTTCAATTCAGGCCCTCAATGGAATGCATGATGCCCACCCACACTGGGTATGGAACTCTACCTTACTAACTCCACTGATACTCATCTCAGCAGGAAATACATGCTCCTAATAATAACAGGTAACCTGGATACCCCATAGGACAGTCAAACTAATACACAAAATTAACCATCACACAGAGGCTTAGTGAAATTAAATAATTTCCTCGGGTTCATACAGCTAGGAAGTGGGATTGTGAGTCTATTTTACCTGAGCAACAAGTCTGTGTACGCCTCATCTTCCAGCTATACAAAATAATGGCAGCTTCTAGAAGACTGTTATCAATGACAAGCAAAGCATTGATGATAATGCTTGGAAAATTTGCTAGAAATTACTCTTCCTGAAAAATCCCAGGTAATTAAACCTCACTGGCCCTCATCATCTGTCAGTGTAACCCAGAATAATCAGCAGGGAACATGCCCCAGCCTTTTGCAAGTACTAATGTGATCACGTTTGCCAGTCAGAGTCCCAACGAGGAATAGATGCAATGCTCGAGGACAATTTGAAGTAGGTCTCTTCATAAAGGGACTCATTCCAAACATCAAGGGATGGTACAGGCACCTGGACTAACGATAGTGGCTACAAAGGAATAAAGAAAGGGATGAAAGAGTGTGTCCCAGAGCATGGAAGGAAAGAGAGGTGAGTAGAGTGAGCCAGCTTGAAAGGACCTGGGACTCTGTTACAGGTGACCACAGAGGGCAGAAAGGAATTGGATAATAAACACCCTGGTCTGAAGCTCCTCTCTTCCCACTCCATCTCCTGCTGGGCCCCGGGTGCTGAATCTAGAGAGAGACAAGGGAGCCTCTTCATGTCCTTCCCACAGGTCAGCCGCAGGGGCAGGGAGGAGAGAGGAGATCGGAGGCATGAGATATAAAGTAGCCATAGAGCACGTGCAAAATGTACAAGCTCAATGGGATCACAAGCGGAAAAAATATAGAGGATAATATTTTCACAGCAAAGGGGGAAGGAGGATTTTTGAGGTAATATCAAGTATAAATGTGACTGGATGAAACAGTTACACTTGATAAATGTGAAGATATTCATTGTTTCTAGAAAGTAGTCTGGAATAAATAGCAAGAAGTGTTAAAATATCCTTATCACTTAATTCAGCCTTTCCTTTGATATACCTACACTATTGCTACACTGCAATATCCATTGTAACATTGTTTATGACAGTAAAAAGTTGGAAAGGTAAACATTTTAATAGTAAGGTCTTGGTCAAATAAACTATGGTATGTTTCTATGGGGGGAAAAAACTCTAAAATCATGGCAAATCATAATGTGGAACATTTTTAAAAGATGTAACAAAATATCCAAGATGTAAAATAAATGGCAAAAAATTCAAGTTCTAAATTGTACACTGTGAAACCCAATCCCATTAATATATTCTCTATATGTACCTGGGAATATATCTGAATGAAATCAGGAATAAAAGGCATCAAAATATTGGCTGTGACTATATCTGGCTGATGAGATTTTGGTGATTCTTACCTCTGTTAACTGAAGAGAACAGGACGAGGAGGAAAGAAAAATAAATGCCAAGCATGAGTATGCTTCAAATCAATGAGGAAGTGGAGGTTTTAAACTTCAGATGGAAACTCGGTCACCTAAGGCCCTTAGGCCCTGTCACAGAAGCCAGAAGAGGGAAGGGGATGGGAAATACTACCACAGCCCTCTCCTTTGAATGGGAAACACTAGTTATGAAAACTAGTAATAATCCCAAGATGAGAATGTATTATTTCCTAATGTGGTGATTTAGAGTGAAGCTTTAGTTACTTTAAATAATAAGCCCTAAAGTTTATTGGCTCTTTCAAAATGTATGTTTCTTCATTATTAAGTGACACCATTTACTGCTTCTTTGTCCGCAAAGCTGAAGCAGCATCTTCTTCAGGCAAGGAAACTTTTGAGACTCAGGCTATAAAAGAACCTTGTATTTTTACATCCCTTTAAAGTTAACCAAACTCTTTTACATATATTAATTCCTATACATTATCCCATGCCCGTTTCTACACTTAAACAGTAGGCGCCATCCAAAGTACCTAGTGAAACTGCTGGCCACAGCAGATTACCACTGAGCGCCACAGCAACCCGCACAGCCCGAGTCACCACTCCAGTCTGCAGACGGCCGAAGTGCAGATGGGCACCGTGAAGCCTCTTATCTAAGCTCACACAGTAGATGATAACCAGAACCCAGTACCCTGAGGCATTTTCTAGCTTTTCTTCAAGTGGTTAAGCATGCGTGAAGAGCAAATTGTGGAAAGATCTTCATGCACAGCCGCCCAGAGGAACGACACATCTAAGAGACGTAAACTAGGCACGCTCCTTGGTTCTGCATCTCATTGTTCAAAATTTACCTAATGAGAATTGTCAGAGGCAAACAATTGCTTATGTAGCAGAAAATAATCTAAATGTTCAAAGGATCATTAGTTAGGCCATGTAACAGAATATGACATAATCACCAAAATGTTTTCCAAGGATATCTAAAGGCATGAGAAAATGCTCACAACACAATGCCGAACTAAAAGTAATTTGATAAATTACAAGGATTTGACACCTACAAGGATTAAATAATGATGACTTCAAGGAAAAAATGACTGCTTCTTGAAATGCATCTAGCAAGCACTAAGTACATGCTTCTTGGGGGGACTTCTTTCTCTTTTTAAATAAAACAATTTGGGCTCATGAAATCTCCTTTCTTCTGACTTCTATCTCTAATGTAGTTCAAACAAATTACATGTATTTAGTAAAGGCTTGTTCCTAATCTCCACTCTAATACACAAAGCAGAATATTTGAGAAAATAGAAAAGGAAACAAAATAGAAAGCAGAATATTTGAGAAAATAGAAAAATAAAAAGGAAACAAAACTACCAATAAATTTCACATCTATCTGACCAAGCCTGTGACTCCAAGATACACACTCAATATTCCCATCCAGAATGCCTTCATTTTTCTCCCAAAGTAAAGCCACTCTGGACCAAGTCTTTAGATTCTGTAATTTGTATATAACTGTATAAACAAGAAGCAAAAACTCCTTAACTCTACAAATTTTACCTGCTGTTCAAAAATGAACTAACATCTACAATAAATAAATATACCAACACACAAAAATGATTGAGCAGCATTCCCTTCTCTAAACATCACAAAGATAAGTCTTTTTGCCTATGAAGGAGAAGGTGAATGATTTTTTAAAGTCTGAATTAATGAAAGCATGTCAAGCAAAAGTTGCCCGGCCTGCGGGAGGGAATATGAGGCCGTTTGCAAAGCTGCTGTCTTGCCCATAAACACTTAAAAGTGATGCAACACAAGACAGAATTGCTGTGAAGACTTCTCTACCTTGGCCACAGCACTTCCTAAACGCTACAATTGCACAGTTTGATAAGCACAATTCACTCCTTACGGCACTTTATTTTTCTTCTGCCTGCTGGATTTTAAACCATTTAGTTTCTAAGTATTCATGTTGGATGAGGCGACAGGGAAAGAGAAATATCTGGGGAAAAAGATTTAATGGTCCTTAACTAGCTAGGGGCATTGACTTTGAACTGCCCGTGTGCCCAGGTCCTCTGACCTCACCAAGGCCTTCCCTATTACATCTCATAGCCCTCTGGAGGCCAGATCAACATGTCTGTGGGCAGGGTTATCAGCCTACCAGCCATTTTTCTCTCGCGGGCAACATTCTTCTCTCATTCAGAAAGATCAAAGTGTTAAGCGCATGGAGCTCCGCTGTCATTTTGCTCGGGATCTTCTCCGATGATAAATAGCAGAGAGGCTGAGCAAATGCTCAGCATCACTTTCGGCCACCTATAATGAACTATAATAGGTGGAACTGCCAGATATGCCAAAGAGCCAAGGTTGGTTAATAACTGGACTTGTGCAAGCTCTGGATTTCTTCCGGTAGTTAGAAACCTGCAAGCACTTTATTTTTACACACTCAATAGTCCCGTCCAGAATTTTATTAGCTTAGTCTATTTGTGCTGCTATAACAAAATACCATGCATTGGGTGTCTTAGTTACTTTCTCAACACTGAGACACAATTGCCACACCAACAACTTAAAGGAGAAAAGGCTTATTTGGGCCCACAGTTTGTATGGGTTTCAATCCTTACTTCACTGGCTCCAAGGCAGGGCAGTATGGCAGAGGAGAAAGAGCTCATGACTTGGTGGCGAGAAGCAGAGCGAATGACCCAGGGAGGAGCTAAGAAGAGATAGAGCAGGCCACGCCCCCAGTGATCCACTTCCTCCCAACATCATGGTTAGCTATGAACTCACCGGTGGACCAATCTACTTATAAGTATCACACCTCCGTG
This sequence comes from Hystrix cristata, assembly GCA_004026905.1. NCBI lineage: Eukaryota > Metazoa > Chordata > Mammalia > Rodentia > Hystricidae > Hystrix > Hystrix cristata. Next base: position 61,710 of record PVJO010008475.1, on the reverse strand, counting down.
ATCCAATCACCTCCCAAAAGCCCCACCTATGAATGCATGAGGCTTTGGGGGGACATCCAGAAATAAACCATAACGCTGGGTAATTTACAAAGAATAAAAATGTATTGCTCACAGTTGTGGAGATTGAGAAGTCTAAGATCAGTGTGCCAGCAGGTCTGGTGAGTAGTGAGGGTCTGCTCTCTGCTCCCAACATGGCTGCTTAAACATTGCATCTCCCTGAGAGTAGGAGTGCTGTGTCTTCGTATGGCAGACAGGAAGCAGAAGGGCCAAAGGGATGAGCAGATCCCATCTAATTCCACTCATGAGGGTTCTAACCTCATGATTTAATCACCCGCTGAGGGACCCACCTCTTAATATGGTTACATTTATGACTAAGTTCCAACATGAATTTTGGAGGGGACAAAAACAGTCAAACCATAGCAGATGGAATAAGAGAAGCAGGTAGGAGCCAGACCACACAAAGCATTGTAGACTATGACAAAGTGCTTGGATTTTTAAGTGCAAAGGGAATCCACAGAAGGTGTGTAAGCCTAGGAGTAATAAAATCTGATATACGATTTTAAGAGATGACTGTGGAGCTTGCTCTTTGTTGGGGTTAGGAGCACGACGAACACACAGAAGCACAGGTCACCACTCCAGCTGCCCTGACTCTTTCAGCCAGACAGACAGCAATTGTTTAAGATTTACTGCAAAGACAACTTCACAGTGGAAGAAGTGGAAAATGCCTACTATATATGAACCCTAACTACTCTTCTAATGTAGGCACAATACCACCATGTAGCAGAGGCAGCAACAGGGGCAAAGAGAAAGCAAAAGCAAGTGGGTCAGTTAAAACCACATATGTGAATCCAGGTCTCCTGGCTCCACACTGAATTACCTTCTTCTAGTAAGTGTTATAGTATTAATTACATATATTTTATGGTATATAACTATAGCATTATGCATAATTTATTTAAGCACTACAAGCTTTTCCATGTATGTTAGGGCAAACAGTTAAGCATGGCATTTAAATGACCAGTTGCTACCATTTAACATAGTCCCTCATCCTTTTAAATAACTGAATATGCCTCCAAATATATCACTGGTCTTGGGTGGAAAGGAGTAACTCGGTGCAGCTGATGCACACAAGTTTTATTTTGTGTACTGCAGAATTCCTGGCAGTGTGTGTCAGCTTCACTCTTGGCTATTTCACGAGAAAGGTTTCCCTTGCAGGTTGCTGGCTACATGCACAATTTCATGGTGTGCAAGAGCCCAATTACCAGCCACGGCTGGTTGTTTAAATGCATCCTACAGTTCCACCTATTGTAATTCAGTGTAAGCAGCTGAACTTTCAAGAGTTTCTCCCTTTGCTTTCCCTCAATGGAGAACAAGATAGCAAGGCACATGCCTGCAACTGAAGGGCTTTTATAATGCCATGATGTGAAGGTCAGGAGAATGAAACTCGCTCCTACTCCCCGTCTCCCTTGCCTCACACAACAGAGATTTTTTAACACAAATCATATAAAAGGGCAAAAGCAAAATGAACACCCCTCTTCCTAAGCGCTTCTGGCAAAAACCAATTTCAATGATGCTTTGAGGCATTTTAGAGATTGAGAACTGGTATCATGAGGAGGAATAAAGAAGAATTCCAGCCCCACCGCTTCCCAGAAGGAGCCCCGTCAATGCACGCACTTTTCTTTACTGTACACTATTTACTTCTCCTGTGTTCTAGTTCCCTTGTCTTTTTTTTTTAATTTTTATTTTTACCAAGAACATGTATTAGTACATTGTATACAATGTTCATCATAATCAACATGGTTATTTTTACCTGTACATGATGTATCTTGGTTCCCCGCCCCTTGTCTTTAAAACAGAATTGCACCTTAAACACCTAAGCAGGCCATGCAAGAAAAAGAAGAACCTTGTAGCTATTGCAATGTTTCCAGAAGTCACCATTAATTATACAAGCAAAAGCCTCGAGACAACTTAAAGGAGAATGTATATGGAGAGGACAAATTCACAAAGTCCTTAAATCAAGTAAAATATCAAGAACAAGAAGTAACCACGTTCAAACTTACTGAGATTTCCTGAACGTACTTTCGAAAGTCGCATGATAATTCACTAAGTTTTCAGTGCAGTAAACTCTCTGAGCTAGACAGGCATTTCTTTCTGGACTGAGTTGCTCTTGAAAAAGGATGTTTAATAAATTCTTTTGATGTTCACCAATTTAATTTTAATATATAATACAAAAGCATGTAGTTCATATAGTATAATTTAGTAAAGTTTTACAAAGCGAACACACTATACACCAGATGAGGAATTGGCACACTGGCCAGCACACAGAAGCCTGTTTCTGGCCCCTCTTTCTGCCCTTCCCTGTCTCTTCCCTGACCACCCTTGAGTACTCATCCCAGGTGAGCTCTATGGTTTGAACTTTATATAAGTGGGATGCTGTAGCATGTGCTCTTTCCTGGTCAAATTCATTTACTCAACACAATGTTACTGAGATTCACCCGCTCTGTGGAATGTAACTGTAGTTCATTTGCCTGGCTGTATCACACTTTCTTGCACAAATACATAATATTCACTCTACTATAAATGTGGTTTTTCCGGTCCCCAGCTACCTAAACGGAGCTGCTGCAGACATTTGTACATCTTTTGTTATACAACCACTCTCATTCCTGTTGCAACCAAACTGCTATAGATCATATAGTGCGTGCATAGTCAATTTCAGTAGATATTGCCTGTCTGAGTTCATATTTCAGTGCTGTCACAGGATACCACAAACTGAGTAATTTACAAAGAACAGAAATTCATTTCTTGCAGTTTCCAATGCTGGCAAGTTCAAGATCAAATCCCAAGCAGGTTAGGACCTCATCTCCATGCTTCTGTGATGGTCCCTTGATTGCTGCATTTTCCAGAGGGAGGAACACTAGGTCCTCACACAGCAGAAGGGCAGAGGAGAGTGAACTCATTCATGAAAGATCTTTTGATAGCACCATTAATCCATTCATGAGAATAGAGCCCTCAATACTTTGCATTAGGCTCCGCCTCTCAAAACCAATATACTGAGGATTAAATTTCCAATACATAGATGAATTTCAGAAAGAACAAAAAACATTCAAACCACAGCAGTGCCAAATCTCTGACTAATGTTAAAGAGATTAGACCCGCAATTCATAGATGGCCTCAACCACCTCAGCAGAAGCCAAGAAGAGATTAATTTACCCAGGAGATATCTCTGGAGCATCCTCACATTGAATGGCCTGAGTCCTGTGACGTGCACTGGAGAGCAATGAGGATATTCAGAGTGTTAGGTCAGAGGTACAGCTGGGCTTAGACCAAGAGGGACAGAGAGGACTAGACGAAGGAAAACTGTTAAACATCCAAACTTCTACAGGCAGGAAACAGGCTGGCAAAACTATATAGTTGTACGTATGTACTACTTTAAAAGAAAGAAAGAATGACTCCCAGGATGGAGGTTCAGGCTGAACTAGCAGAGACACAATCCATGTGAGATTATTTCTAAGCCTTGAAATTTAGTAGGACTTGTCCTGCTGGATTTTTAAATTCCTTATAATTGGTTGCTCCTCTCTCCCTTCCATATTCTCCTTTCTGGAAGGAGAACTGTTGTAGAACTGCTGTCCCACCCCCATCCTGCCATGTATTTTGAGAGCAGATAATTTTTATGGGTCTAATTTTTATGGGTCTTTAGACAGAGAGGAAATTTTCAGCATGAGAGATCGTACGAAGAGTTTAATCTACCCCTGATTTAAATAATTTAGATAATGAAATTTGGGACTGATAATATTTAGAAGACATTTCAGACTGGAGTCGATGCTGCAATAGATTGAGGCTTTGGGGACATTTTGGTTGAATGCATTTTGTATGTAGGATGGATGCAAATCTTTCAGGATTTAAGGGGAGACTGTGGTAAACTGAATAATGATACCACCTCTCAAAAAAGATGCCACCATTCCAACACAAGGAACCTGCGAATTTTTTTTATATTATCCCTCCCCCCAAAAAAGAGGACTTTAACCAATGGGATAAATTGAGGACCTTAAGAGGGACTGATTCTCCTCGGTTATTCAGCTGGTCTCTAAATGCAATAATGTGCAGCATTTTTAAGTGGAGTCAGAGAAAGACTCAACTATAGAGAAGAAGAAAATGCGAAGATGGAAAAAAGAGAGATATAAAGATGCTGCACAGGCGGCCTGGAAGATGAAGGAAGGAGACATGAACGAAGATCCCTTACCTTCCTGTAATGCGGGTGGATAATACCTGACTCACACCCTTCCGTGGGTTATTTGAAATTAAAGAAAACATAAAATCAACATTAAATTTACATTGTAAATTTAAAATTACAGTTAATGCTGTATAGTGATTATGTTTAATAGATAAGCCCAACCAAAAACCTTACCAGGAGTTCAAAGACAAGTGCTACAAATGCAGACTACCAGGATTTTTTATTTTAAAAATGTGAAACTAAAACCCATGGAATTCACCTGCTGGAGCATGGAGCTAACATGATGGGATCTAGCTAATGGAAACCTGAGTTCTGGGGAAATGGTTGATATTTGTTTTCTTCATCCAAAGGCAGAATTTTCAACCACCTAGGCAAGCCCTTCTCTCATTCCCAGATATACAGACTTAGCAACAGAAGACTAGACACAATGTGTCACATCTACCAGGCATGATAAAATGAGAGTTAGAGAAAAACAATGTACTTTGAGAAATTAAATCCATTCAAAGGACATTGTTACTGTTCAAACAATTTGCAGAATAGCTCTTTGAGAATTTTTTTTCAAAGCCAATTTCACCAGCCAAACAAGCAAACAAATAATTCATTAACAATTCAAACTCAAGCTTTGATTTGGCTCCAAAAGGGTACTCTCCAGTAATATTTTCCTGCCTTATTTACAAAATTTGGCTCTGAAAATGTTTAGGGTATGTCCAAAAATCAAATCTATCCTAAAAGGACCAAGATTTGCTAACATCAAAATGGATATATATATTCTAATTACCTGAGTATCATTCCAAAAGAAGAGTTCCAATGAGTCCACGCCAACAAGTTTCTGGTTCAAGGGACTACTTGTGAGGGAGATGTGTTTATTTCCTTGTACAGAGAAACAAAAGACTCCGGCAGAAATGACTTGGGCATCAAAGACAGACTGACTGGGTTAGAATCCAGCTCTACTCCCTACTGCCAGGCGACCCTGGATGAATCATTTATTTCCTCTATTTCATCATTTTCCTTGTCCAGAAGATAAAGATAGTATCTTGGCTAACCATATAATTTACTGTCCAACCCAGGGCACTTCGGGAAGTGAAAAGGAGCTCATTCACTAATACTTCCATCAGGACAACAGGCAGAGATAAGACTGTAGCAGGCAAATCAGGATGCCCGTCATCCTAAAACCTCACTACTTTTAGGACTTTTGTGAGGAATATGAAATAAAATGGGCTCCCAGAATGTGATTAATTGGTAGTCTTACCAATTAATTTATTCCAGGCTTTTTTTAAGTCCTATCACTGGCTGATGAGGCCTGTTTGCTCCAGTGGGTCTTGTTTCTCAAAGTCTTTTACTTACAAATCTCTGCAAGTCTGGCAACATTCTGGTCTGGTGTGATAAATGGCTGTGCCTCACACTTTCACACTAACTGCTCGGCGGGGCTGCCAGCAGAGCCCGCCTGCCCTCCCTCTGTCTGTAGGATGCTCCAGCAAATGGCGGGTTTCTTCTTGAGCCTACCCAGGAAGGAAGCAGCATACACCCTTTTATCATGTGCTCTGCAAATGGGCCTGGCCATGCAGTGCACCTTTCTGACATGTGACAGACTGGACACAGACACCTTGCTCTCGGACACTGAACCTCTTCGTAAGCCTGTTAAACCCAAAGATATCCACGCATCCAGCAGTGTACAGTCACCACACTGCCACACTTCACCCTCTAGAGACCCAAAGTGAGAGGAATTCAAGTCCTTTATCCTTGTTCCTTTTAAGGCTAGTACCTACCTCAGGGACAGGTATATCCGATTGTCTTAACATGAAATCACATTCTGTGATGAGCTTCTGTGCCTGGTTCAACCGCTTCTGGGTCCTCAGCCTCCCCGAACCAAATGCAGTGATCATAATAAGACCAGGACAGTGAAGACCGGGAGGCGCGCAGTCCCAGGGATCCATGTGCTGGATTTGTGGTCTGCACTCATCAGGTGCATGAGCTTGGTCAAGCTCCTGAGCCTCTCTCTACCTCGGTGACCTTGTCCATTAAGAAGAATAACAACAGTATCTAACTCAGGGAGTTGTTGTAAGGATAAACAAGTTGAATGAGCCAATTTTTGTAATGTACAAAACTCTTTACAATGTACAACGCTTCCTTATGCAATTGCCTCTCTTGTCAATGAAATCTGGGTCTTTGCAACTGGTGGGTGAGAGTCCTTTGATCTAGCTGCTCATACCTTTAAGAACTTTAACTCTGTGCCACCTACCTGGTATCTTTAATCAGTATCTTCCTTTTTGACATCTCCCTTCCTTGTGGCTCTAAGTGCTGGCATACCCCTCAGCTTGGTCCTTGGCCACCTCGCTACCCAGGTACTCCCTGCTGCATGGTGTTAGGTGGGCTGACAATCTTTAAGACTGCATCTGATGCCAAGACGTTCACGAACTCCGTGATTAGAGGATCATTTACACCCTCAGCCTGTCTGCTTAGAAAGCTGGTGGGAAGCCCCAAGTGGACACATCTAAGCTTGAGCCTCCATCCTTCCTATCGGGCTCCTACTCCAAAAGCCTCTTTTGCACAGTCTTCCTCATCTGAGTTAAAGGCTACACTTTCCTCCATGCAGGCCAAGTCATTCAGTCTTTCTGACACCTTGTTCTCTCAACCAGTCCATCAGTGATCCCCATGACTCTAAAGATGTAGAGTCAACTACTTCTCCCGCCACCCCCACCGATACAGTCCATATTCTCATCCTCTCTCAAGTGAACCGTAGCAGCAGCCTCCTGACTAGTCTCTCTGCATCTCTCCTTTGTCTCCACCACTCTACTCACAGTACAACAGCCAGAGCAACCTTGTGAAAACAGATCTCCTCCGTGACCTTAATCTGACTTGCAGTCAAAGGCAGAAGCCCCATCGTTGCCCCTCTTCTCATCTCATCTGCCTCCCCTGCAGCCAGACGGACTTCTTGCGCTCCCTGCAACACAATAAGCCGTATGCCTCGGGGCTTTTGCATGTTCTATTTCTCTGCTTGGAATTCCCTTCTCTAGACATCCTCAGGGATTCTTCCCTCACCTCCTCAAGGTCCTATTTAAAATAGCAATGCATCCTGCCAGCCTCTAAGCGACTCCCTTTTCGTCTTGTTTTACTCATTAGCATTTACTATCATCTGGTATACGTTCTCTATTGGCTTATTTTTAAATATAAACTTCAAGAAGAATAAGGATTTGGAGGTCTCTGCCAATATCTCTGTGATCAGAACATTGTCTCATGAAGTTACTTTATCAATATTTGTTAAATAAAGAGGAGGAATGTAGAGAGTGAAAGAAGGAGAGGGGCAAAAGGAGTCACCAGTCAACTGTCGTAAGAGTATAGTTAGAAGAAAGGAAAGGGAAGCAAACTTTGTCCCTCTCTGACACTCAACCACTTCCGGACAAGCATCCAGCAACCAGGACAGAAAGTTGCACAAGAAGTAGGCTGTCTCTCCCACTGGCTTGTCCTGAGTCCAGCCCCTCACACCACAGCTCCTTGGAGAGAGAGAAGTATGAGCAGGGGAGCTGGTTCACACTGGCCGGCCCCGGGACACTAGCAAGATAGCAGTGAGGCTCTCTCGTGCAAAGTTTACAGTGAAAACAGGAAAGCAGCTCTCCTCACACTTCATGGAGACATCACACAGAGTTTGCAAAGTGAGGAACCCCCAGGCCTGGCTGCAGAAGACAAGAGAGACGGCTCCAGAGGCAGCAGCTGTGCCGGGCGACAGATGGCAGCCCCTCGGGAGCACACAGGAAACCACAGTAGAAGCCCAAAGAAACCAAAACCTCGTGAAGCCCCTGACCATGCGAGTGACTGGATTTGTTCATGCGCCCAGGACAGTATCCTGCCAAGACTCCGCAAAACACTTGGGGTTGTTCATAAGGAGCTGTATGAACAAACTATGAGACGCAACACAAATGATAGTTTTGATTCCATATGAAGCCAGAACTGGTAAATATTTGGCTAAGATAAAACTGCAACCCAAATTCGATCTCAGAAAAAAATCACTTCTGATGTATTCTCTCTTGTTTACATAAAATTTAAGAACTCAGAGAAACCTGATGTTGTCTTTCCCATCAAGTCAAACCCTTCGAAAATCTGTTAAACCTCCAAAAACCTGCCAAAACTCAGACAACTGGTTTGTATGTAAACACAGCCTCTGCGTGTGGGATTTTAATGACCAAGTCCTATTTTAGAAACAGTATGACCACAAGTTGACTTTCCCAGTTAACTCCTAGAGCTGCTATGGAAATCATCTAGGAAAGTCTATTCACTGAAGATTATAAAGAATGAAAGTGCTACTCTAGATGAAACAATAGAACAATGAAGGTACCTGAATGTCCCTGCCGACATCCAAGAGTGAGCAGCAAACTGGAAACTTTGCCTGGGCTGACTCAGCAAGTAGGGACCTAAATAGATGCTTATTTAACAGCATCATTTTGGAGTCTCAGCACATCTAAAAGGCATTAAAAGATATAAATAAGTCACTTTGGGCTATATGTAAACACCATCAATGTTCGCTCTTAATGCTTTTTTCAGGTTTAATTTTATCTTGACTTAGCAGCCACCATCATTAAGCAAACAATTTTAAGTTCAACCGCCTCTTGAGGAAAGGCAGCTAGCATCATTAGAGGACATTAGACTTGAGACATGTGGCAATACAAAAATGATTTGCACTATTGATTGCCACATAGATGTGGAACAAACTCTGCTCCAGCTTGAGTATATCGGAGTCTGTTTCATCCCTAATCATCATATGACTTCCCAAAGCTCCTAAAGGTCAGAAAAAACTCTCAGCTCCCCTCTCCCCAAGGCCTGTTATCACAGTTTGGGGCAGCTTGCCTCCCTTTTCCTCTTTTCTCCTGTTCCCACAGTAAGAAGAGAAGGAATCAAACTCCCAGTGGCTCAATTGTCTTTCTTAAAGGGACAAACTTGACCCATCAAACACTCTACCAGCTCCATCAGTGATAGCGAACTTTTCGGAGACCAAGCACCAAACTAAAACCCACTTATTTATCACAAAGTGCCAACACTGCAATTAACCCTGAAGACCGAAGTCTAACTTTAGAAAAAACAACTCTACACTAGCATCTTTTGTCCTAAAAGAAAAACGCAATAAAACGTGTGCCATAGACTCGCTACTGCTGAACTAGATTGTGCATTGATCAGTATAAAGTTGTTTATTGAAAAATTTTATCCCAAATACTCCCATCATCTACACTGTAATTGTTTCCTCTTGCTCCTATTTTTCTAAAATTATCCCAGCACTGGTGTGCTTTGGGAAATTTGCTCACTCAAGCTGACACTTTCTCTCCATTTTCCTAATCCTAAGGCACAGATTCACGGCAGCGATGTGAGAAAATCTCCTCTACGCTTATTTTAGTGCTGTTGAAAATGCTCATGGCAAGCAGCAAACAGAGGTACATGTCACTGGGCAGTGTTTCCTAGTTATAGATCCGGGTCCCAAGAGGAACTTTCCAAGCACCGTGGCCAATATTCGCACTCCAGAGAGATCAGCTCTGTGGTGCTGTGATGTAAAAGTCAATCTCCAACTGTTTCTCAGGAATTCTTGTTAATGTTTTAAGGATCTTTTGCAAACCAAAGGTGGCTGCCAACTCTTTAAAACCCTTCCACCAAGAGGGGAGGTCCATTTGTTCTCCCTTTGGACATGGGGGGCTGATTTCTCTGACCAGTACAGAGGTTAGGAGTGACCTCAGTTCAGGGTCTGGGCTTTCAGAAGACCAGCAGATTCTTCTTCAGTCTCTGGGAAGCCAAGAGCCACATGAGAAAGGGTAACTCTGAGATCATCGTGCTGTGAGAAGCCCAAGCCACTTGGGGACCTCGGTAGGCGACACCATGTGAATAAGGGAGACCAAGGAGCAACAGGGTGTCTCACCAGGAGTCAAGAACTACCTTACGTGTGGATCCTCCAGCCTCAGCTGCCCTCACTCCCATCCAGAGGATCAAAACAAACCGCCTAGGTGAGCCTTTCCCAGATTCCTAACACCAACAAAACTGCCAGCAAAATAAACAGGCTGTTCAAGACTATTACATTCAGGAGTAGTCTGCCATGCAGAAATAGGTCATCAGAGTAAGATTGCCTGACACGAGATGCTTTTCTTAAATACGACAGTTTTTTCCCACCTCACAGCTTCGCACATGGCTTTCTTTGGGATGCTCTTCTCTTAGGGATTTACCTGACTAAGTCCTTTTAAGCATCCAGGTTGTAGAGCAAACCCTCCTTGCAAAGGCCTTCCCTGACCACTCTATCTAAAGCGGCTCCCAACACAAGCATCTGAGTCACTTTTCCTCCCTCTGCCCAGTGGAAATTACCCCATTTTGTTCATTGTTCTCCTGGTGGCTAAAGTGTCTCCCTGCTCCTCTGAGAGCAAGCAGCTTGGTTCTTTCTGTCCGTGGCCTTCTCTGTTCAACACCCAACACAGGGTGTGGCACAACCAAAAATATGTGTTCGCCAAACTCATAGATAAATAACACATTTATCAGGCATTTCTTTAACAAGGACAAAAAAACTGTAAGCATAAGTTGCCAGAATATTTGATGAAATAAAATGAAACACCAAGAGGAAAAATTAAAAAATTTGGTCAAATTATGTTGTGATAAAGCAAATGAAAGGTTTTATCCCTCACCTATTCTCAAAGTTCTTGTTTCCAAATAAGAATCTACAGATATTTTAAATTTTTCCTTCCCGATTCTCCAGAGAAAGACCTTGGACGTTAAAATATCATTTACAGCAGACATTACTCCATCACATGACAATGCTCGCCTCTGATCTGCAACCCATTTTTCTCACCTCAAGATTCAAATTTAAAAGGAATAGTACGAGGTTTCTTAAACTAAACCCCTGAAACCACGGCCGCTACCACAGTGCCACCTTGTGGCTCATGCTGATTCTGCACCTACTTTTCTTTTGACACCAAAAGGAATAAGCAAAGTTTGTCTTGAGCCTTGTTTGATGCACACGAACTTATTTGAGAGGCAAAAATTCTGAAGCAGGTAATGTTGTGCCCATGTCACGGAGACTCACAGAGGTGAAATGTGACAAATATTTACCAATATCTAACACCTGCTATGAAATCTTCCTGGAATTTTGAACTACTCACGTGTCTGTGTATAAGCATATTTGGGCATAGCGATGTGAAACACATTGTCGCACATTCAGGAAACGGAGATTTGTTCCAAGAAAAGCTGCCCTGCGGGTTTATGATCACCCTATTGCACAACACCGCCTCCGCGGCAGGCTCAAACTCCACCGAGTTTGCTGAGACCGCACAGTTTGGAAACCAGTTCAAACTCCGGTTCCACAGTGGATGTTTGTTGAGCTCCACCCGTATGCAGAAATGGCGCTGGACGCTGAGGATACGTCAGAGAAGCATGTCTGTCACTGTGCTCTGTCTTTACCCTCAGGAAGCCAACGATCTCCCATTTCTTTCAAAATTTGGCCAACGCATCAAAATCCAGCAAGCTCTAGTCAACTCTGGAATGTGCATTCATTCTCTGCACACCTTTATTCATCCAGCGGATGGCCGCTAAACTCCTACTGGAAAAGCCACTGAGCCGCAGGTCCCGGCCGCCTGCTCCGGGAGACAGACATCAGTCAAATAACCACACTGATGTGCAAAAGCCCTGAAGTGGTCAGGACTGTACAAGAGAGACGTGGGCTACACGAGCGTGCGACTGGGAAGCTTGACGGTTCCGTGGGTCAGAGAACACCTTCCCGGAAGCCTAACAGGATAAGCAGGCTTCATGGAGGGAAGGGGGAAAGGAGAGAGTCACAGGCCGAGGGAGGTGAGAGGCAAACTTACTGAGGATGCTTGAGGTAGATGCCATATGTACGACCCTAAAACCAAAAATCCATTTTCTTGGCTTCTCCTTACATTAGAAAACAGAAGTGCAGCTGTTCCTCTGTCCACAGGATCGCCATCAGCAGATTCAAACAAGCCCAGGCGGGACATATTTGGGGGGAAACTGCATCTGTACCCAGCATGTACAGAGGTTTTTCCTTGTCATTATTCCCTAGACAGTATAGTATAATGACTATTTACAGAGCATTTCCATTGTATTGGGTTTTGTAAGTGATGTAGAGATGATTTAAAGTACACGGGAGGGTGTAGACAAATTATATGCAAATCCCATGTGGAGTTATCTGAGGGACCTGAGCACCCACAAGGGACCCTAGATCAAATCCTGCAGGGATTCTGAGGGAGAACTGTAGATTCTTAGCACTTCTGCTCCCAGCCCAGCGCACTTTTAATCTAGAAATCTTCTAAATGTCCAGAGGGGATGGAGATTTAGCTCAGTGCTAGCAAGTGCAAGGCCCTGAGTTCGATCCCCAGCACACCCGCCCCCTACAAAAAAAAGCTAAATGCCCAGAAACCAAGAAAAGCCTCCAATTTATATGGTACCTGCACTTTTTAAAGCACATTTACATTCAGTTTCTGCTTATTCTTTCTTAAACCACATGAGCGAAGCATAGTGTATGCTTACTGTTACACTCCAGAAGGGACAGCAGCAAGCCCCAAGCAAAAGTTTTACTCAGTTACAGTCCAACAATCTAACAGTCCTCAGAGTATCACTTAGTCCTCGGCTACTAATAACTTACTACACTACAATTAGCCATTGACACCTAAGTCACAATTAATTCTGAATTTCATGCAATTTATGTTCTTAGCCTTCTGTGCAACAGTTCAGCTGTGCTGATTTGCTAACCAGCAATACTGTCATCTATGCCTTGGTCTTAAACACAGATACCAGTCTTGTGCTTTCTTGGCCATCCGATCAACAGCCAGCCGAGGAGTTTAATCAACAGATGACCAACTGAAACTATCTTAATTAGTTTCTACCAAACCTTCCTATTTAGCAGTGTTTCATCAAATTGATCAATTATAACCGGAAAGATATAACTGGATTGTTCGATTAAGCTCAAATTTAGTGGGAAGATGAGATTGAGGAGGGCGAATAAAAAGTGCCATTTGCTGTTCTGCAGCTAAAATTTGAACCAGGGTAAAATGCATCCTCCAAACAACCCTACAATTCATTCATGTGTACAATGCATTCATGAATTCATTTAGTCATCTCAGTTAAGAGTAATGCTGTATCTACTAAGTCCAGAACTGTGCCAAGGGGAATACTACAGAAATGACACATTACAAGGGTGTGCCAGTTATCAAGGTATTGCCTTCCTGTTGGCTCCAAATGCATCATTCATCACCCATCTTGTAAAAACACTTCTCTGAAAATGGCATGATGTGACAATTGTCAGCAGAGGGCAACAGAGAGACACTGCAGGTAGTAGAGACTTTCTCTTCTTGGCTTCTGGCTCTTACTGAGTGCTGCGCGCAGAAGCACATGGGGGAAGTCATGGGCACTCATTCCCATGGAGTATCAGTGACACCCTAAGATGTGTTTCCTGTGGTTTTCACAGGCCCCCAGCCTCGCTTGCCTGCGTGTGAAGGGTATCTCGGGCTTGCTGGTTTCTGCCTCCGTTTTCTGCTCATCCGCCCTCAGAGGGTGTCTCCTCCGTGTAACTGCAGCCCCGCTCCAGTCTGGGGAACCCGGAGAACTTCAGAACTTCCCTGTACGGTGGGCCTCAGCCACAGCTTCTCCAACAAGGTCTGAATCTGGGTTTGGTTAGGGAGGCACTTTTTAGCACTCTCCTTCAGCCCTGAGAAATTCTTCAGCATTAACGTTACTCCTTTACACATAGTCCCTAGAGAATTACAGATAATGCTTTTAGTGGTATTTCTCTCCTAGGGGTCATTTTGCAGACCAGGGACACTGAAAATGTCTGGAAACATTTGTGGTTGGCACAGGTAGGGCAGGGGTTGGGGTGCTACAGGGATCTGTTGGGCAGAGGCCAGGGGTGCTGCTAAACATCTTGAAATGCAGAGGACATCACAGCCCGGGGGCAGGGGTTGGGGTGCTACAGGGATCTGTTGGGCAGAGGCCAGGGGTGCTGCTAAACATCTTGAAATGCAGAGGACATCACAGCACATTACACAGTTCTCGAGCCCAAAATGCTGTTAGCACTGGGGCTGAGAAACCCCACTTCTTGGCAAATTTAACCATCCAAGTGACCGAAGTTTCTTCCTCCTGCTCTGCCCCTGACTGCTGCAGACAGGAGAGAAAGCAAGCAGGGCAAACACGCTAAATGGCACCCTGCTGCGCTGCATCTGAGGCTCTTGTCTCCCCAGTTCTGTTGGGTCTGAAGAACCCTGCTGTCATTGATTGGACCTGATGTTGCTGTTCACAAAACCCCAGTGCTGGAGGTTGAGAGGAGACATCCAGATAGCTTTCGCGGAGGAATTTTGAGGGGTTTTGTTTGTTTGTCTGTTCGTTTAGCTCAACATGGATTTTCTTGACTGATGAACTGAAACATTTTCCACATTCTCCCACTGCTGTTGTCTTCCAGAAGGAAATGGAGGGAAGGGTGGGGAGCAATCCCGAGAGATGGCAGCACATGTGTTCATTAGAGAAGAGCATGTACACGTGAAATAAATGCAAGCAATATAAAAGTAACTAAAATCACCTGTTATTAGAGTGGGATGGCCCTTGAGAGACCATCAGTCAAAGGGTGGAAACAAGGAGGAAAACTTGAGTCACCTGGAGATTTTAAAAACTATACAGCTCCTCCCCATCCCTACTTGAACAATTTCTGGAAAAGGGGAAAGGAAGGGAGGGATAAGAAAAAAAGAGAGAGACTAGAAGGAAAAAGTGGAAACAAAGCTTTTGTAAACAAGGAGGGGAAGAGGAGTTGAAGGGAAGGGAGGGGAAAGGGCAAAAGAAAAAACGTAGAAGCAAGATTTATCAAGTACAGCTACAAATTCCTTATGATGAATGTTATTATGTATATCTAAAATGTACCACTAAAATGAAACAATATTTTTAAAAGAATAAGCCAAAGTGGAAAAGATCAAAAAAATTAGAAATTTAAAAAAGTAGATATACAGCTTCTACAACCCGGGCACATAAAGAGTAAATCAAAGTTGCTGGGAAGCAATAGAGTCCAACTCTTTTATTTTCAGAGAGGGCCACTGCTAGACCATAAAATACTCATGAAAATTAGAAAAGTCATTCCTCCCTTGGCACCAGGCACCATGACTTGGCAGGTGGACACCTGAGCTTTATGGCCCTTTCTCCCCTCAGCCAAGTTCAGTGGTACAGTGCACGGTCAGCATAACTATACGTGAGAGTCCTGTAAGCAAAATGGAAAAATTGAAGCCTGCAGAACCCAATTTTATTCTTTTGCTAAATTATTCTTTGGAATATTCATTCATAAACTCATTCATTGAGCCATCATTTAATGAGCAGTTAGAAACGTCAAGTTCTAGAAACTAAAATAAGGCATAGCCCTTTTCCCTCAGGGAATATACAGCCTAGTAGCAAAAAAACTCAATGCTTTTGTTTATACCATTTCTTCTGACCTGCCAACAGCATACAGAGGTAGAAAGTCTGATTATAATTCCTATTATACAAATGGAGAAAAGGAAGTTCTAAGATTATCGCCAACATCATACACACGCTTGACCAGATACCCAAGAGAGAATCAGAGCCTAGAATTTTCAATCCCTTTGCAAGCTGCTCTTCTTCAGAGAATTACCTGTAGGAAAGCACATTTCCTGTCCCAAATGTGACATTTGGGACACATTGTCCAAAAATGTCCTCAGCTCTGGACTGTCAAGTATGATGTCTTCCCCATTCTCACACTCCAGGTTTGCTTCCGAATTCCAGCTCCCTCTGAGAGGGGCTCCCATGGGTGCTGATGCCCATTCAGTTCCCAAGATAGGATCCGTAAATGAACACGACACTGTACGGGGAAGTGGGAAGGATCGGGCGGCATGTGTTTATCTTTTCCTAGAAAATATATCCAGTGTTAATCTCCCTGTTAACAAATAAGTCTTGTTTCACATAGCACTAATCACTAGACAACACTAATGCTTAACTGCAGATTTGTTCTTACCCCAAACTGTCATCTCTTTGAGGCTTGGGATCTGTCTGTCTGATTCAATTCCTACTCCCAGAATGAGGCTGAGGCTCAGTAAACGCTCAGAATAAATGAATGAGCAAATGGATACATTTTATACAGTTTGTGAAGCTGACCCAACCAAACCTTTTTGCTGCCTTTAGCACAAAAGTCAAAAGCAATGTGGTTTTGCAAATTTAGATAAAAAGCTTGTAAAGTCCTCTAGTTTGAAAATACAAACTCTGATTTGTCAGAAAACGAGTTATACCCTTCCCAAATGTGTAATTTTATAGTTAAAGACACCCATCGCTTCATCATCGGTGAAAGGGTTCTCTTACAGTTGCACTAGCCAGTTTATAGTCTTTTTATGCTAATGGTTAAAAGAAAGAAAGAAAATCTATCTCATCATTCTGTGCCACTCCAGTGACCAAGAATAGGTTGTCTGAATTCAGCATGGACAGAACGACCACCATGCTAGTGATGGCCCACAGAGTCACAAACTAGGAGAAACGGGAGAAATTTTAGAAAGCTTGGCTTTCTCTCCCACATACTCAAATATGAAAAGAACTGCAGCCTGATTGCTCGAGGCAATAACTGAATACCACAAGGCAAGCTAGTGCCAGGGCTGGAACCAGATTTCAGCTCTCACTGGTGGTGAGAGACTCTGGCTGTCACTGAAGTGTTCCGAAATAGAATCACAGCACCGTGCATCAGTGACACAAGCTTATGCAGTGCACTCTCTGGGAACTCTGAGGAAGGAGAAAAGTGGTTGTCACCCAGCTGTCCTTTGTTCTGCCTGAGTCTCATCACCCCATTCTGGGATACAGGAGTACGACTCACAGCCAAGCAGATCAGGTGGACTGTGTTGCATAACAAACTACCCCAAAACTTAGTGATTGAAAATAATGATCACTTATTTACCACCTGGTTCTAAATGTTGGAAACTTGAGTTGGAAACTTTTTTCAGGCTCAGCGTACTCACGCAGCAGCCATCAGCTGCTGGTGAGCAGGCCTCTGCTTCTGGGAGTTGCCTGTTAGTCTTGATTACGATGATGGGAGAGACTGAGCCTCGGGTCTATCATCTTGGGGAAAGCTAGAGGAGCCTGTACACAAGACTGTGCAGAGTTTCAAGGGAGAGAAATCACACACTATGTGTTCCATAACACGCCATTGATATAGCAAACCTCACAGCCAGCCCAGGACAAAGATGTGGACTCCACCTTTTGAAGTGAGGAGCTACAAAGTCACATTGCAAAAACACAGAAGCGGAACAGGAAAGAATTTATGAGAATTTCTGCAAACTATCACATCAATCAGGAATCTGGAAATGCCCTAAGATCTAGCATGTGAGGTCTAGCGCCTCCATTGTGCAGGACTCTCAGCCAATTCTACTAGAACATTCATTTGCATCTTCGTTAGATACAGGCTCAGGTCAACTTTTACAAAGATTCAGTATTTATAACTCAAAGGTTCAAAAACACATCAGGACAGGTTAGCCACACAGAGTCTCTCTGAATGGTCACGGCCAGCCAGAAAGTTAAGAGTTACCATTGAGCTCACACACATTCTTCGACCCTGTCACACACAACTCTCCCTGTTTGCAAAAGGAGATGAACATACCAGCATCTATGCCGTAAGGACAGCAGTGAATCTGAGTGACGTGACACACACACGTCACATGCAGGATGGGAAAATAAATATCATCGGTTATTTTCTTATTTGTGAGTATAATTTAACAAAATGAGAGACACCCGTTGGATTTTTGCCCTTGCGGTCTGGAATCCTTCCACCAGGAGAATTTATTGCCTTTGCAGCTGTCTTGTCCATACAGGGGAGAGGCCCCGGGAGCAGAGGAGGGGACTGGGGCTGGCCCAGGAGAGGGCCAGATAGCCCAATATGAGTAGGAAAAGGTAGCTCCTGGGCCTCTCTCCCTGGCAGCCCTTGGAGAGGGCAGGACCACTGCAGAAGAGGCTGGGTCCATAGCACCCAAATCTCAGAAAAGGGCCCAGCAGAAACCAGCCCCATGAGACCACTGGGGAACCAAGGAGGGACCATAGGAGAGACTGAGGAAGATCACTGGTGAGCGTCCTATGTTTCCTGAACCCAGCGAACCCTTCATTCTTCTCATACCACCCAGAGTTTGGGGCAGGGGGCACTCTGAAAAAATAAACCAGGCTGAATTTCTTACCCTTTCTGACAAGTAAGGAAAAGGTCGTGCCAGATTTATTTTATTTAGAAAAACAAAGAACAGCAGACCATTTTGTATGCCTATTTTGTGTGTGTATATGTGTGTGTGTGTGCTGGGGCTGGAACTCTGCTAGGCAAGCACTCTACCACTTGACCTAAATCCTCAACCCCTTGTGTGCCTACTTTTTGTTCTGATATCAGCCCTTAGCCCATGTCACTGGACTGCAGAGCACATGCACACCTAACATACCCGTGGTGGAGGCTGACAAGTCTTCCCAGACCAAGGCCCAAGCACCAGCTTAGGGCTAAGTGCCCTGCAGTGTCTCTGGGTCTGTCCTACCAGAAGCCCTGCCCATGCCACACACCACAAAAGAGGAGAGAGCCAGGGCTCCTACACCCAATGACCCCATTTCTGGGGTAGCCTTCTCGGGTCAGACAGGGATGAGGAAAATGGGAGGCTGCCAAGGGGTCCTACTGATGACTTGGGTTTGGAGCTCAATCAGTCCAAACCTTAGTTCTTCCACTGGCTAACATCAGCCTCCTCTCTGTGTCTCAGTTTCCTCTTCTGTTCTACTTTACAAGGTCATAATGAAATTTAAATAAGAGGCTGTACAGAACGAAGTTGGTATATACAGATTTGTGATGAACACTGTTGATATCATCATTAGTTTGCAGGGTCTCTCTCAGAAGACCTAGTGTCTCAGCACTGGTCTCATCAGAGTTCTCTGTCCTCTACTCCTCCCTTCAGCGAACAAGACTCACCTCGGTCATAGCCTTCGCTCCCTTCCTAACTGCACAAGCTCATCAGGAAAGGGACTGTGCAAAAGCACTCATGTACTGTGGCTGTACTAGGTGCTCAGTAACGGGTGAGGAAAAAAAGGAGTGGAAGTTCTTTTGCCATTTCACGATTTAAAGTTGATGGCCCCACAAAGAGAAAGCGAATGTTTGTTTTGAGATCATCCCCACCAACCCCATATGATTGACATAACAGTCAAAAACATGACACACGGACACCCACAGTGAGTTTGGAACCATCCAATGAAACTCAAAAATTCCCAATAAACGGTAGCTAACCTTAGCATCACTATTAATGTCCATTACTTCCTCCATCTCTTCCCTTTCTCCACCTCGTCTCCACCCTTTTCGCAGACAGCATTAAACCTGAATTCTAGTGTTCGATATACACAGACGCATCTTAGGTCCATGAAAGTCAAGTCACATGTGCCTTGAGCCTCCATTTCCTTATGTGCAAAACTGAAGTAATATGTTGTTGGAAGGATTACTCACAAAATACAGAGTGCCCAGCAGAGCCCTTCAGGCACAGTCACCATCATCATCTTTATGATCCTTCTTAGTGATCTGATCCACCAGGTAATATTCTCCTCAGTTTCTACCCATGGGCAAGCAATGGCTCTGTGAATCTCCATTATACTTCTTTCCACCTTTCCATCATAAAAACAATGTGAACCCAAGTGTCACATCTAATCTCTTGCAAGTCTGGCAGTACCCACGCCAGCCATGGGCAAGACCGACAGGAAGGGAAGTGCTGGGGTCCACAGGGCCAGGTTTCAGGGACAGACGGCTACGAACTAGCCCAAGAATCACTGGAGGCTCCTGAGCTGGGCTGGGAACCAGCAGGGAAGGGGCACACGCTAACTTGGGAATACTCTGCAAAAGGCTCGGGCTGATCAGACTATCCTTAATTTTGCCAGAAGCATCTTTCTGGCCTGCGACAGTTTTCCTAGCCCTTGAAGGCAAGGTGAGTCCAAGCACACCACTGCTTCTTGGTTCCTAATAGGACTTTATCCAATTTTCTCAAACTCTCCAGTACAGGTGTTCCTTCACTTCAGTACTGAACTCTGTGTTTCAGCCTTGAGTGTGAGATAATGCTTCTTCCAGGGCTGCACCAACAAGCAGCTTGAACTTCCCCTTCCCTAAGTAACTGGGACCAAAACCACTGAGTGGAAACTCACCCTGAGAGACCCATGTATAAGCCAGTCAAGGGGCTCTGCTCAGTAGGGGGCAGCTTTTCAGAAGAATTAATTTGCCTATTATTTTTTTCTAAAATGAGAACATTTGTACTGACAAAAACCACAACCCCTCTTTTAATTTTCACTATTTATTGTGATTTTATTCTTCTTGATTGCTGAATAAAATGAGGGGCAATGGGTCACAAGATGCAGAATCCCTTCTCCCTCCCAAGTCTAGCAACACCTCATTATTCTACTTGGTATTAAAACAATAGCTTCTGTATTTAAGATTCAGAAACCACAAAAACCCACCAGCCGAAGCTAATATAAGACATTGAAACCTCCTGAAATTACATGTTTACTTATGAAGGCTAATTAAATATTTTCACAAATACATAATGCTTGCCATGTGCAAAGCACTATTTTCAAAACTTTACAAGCAAAAGTTGTTTCAGTCCTTGTAATAATCTTGTGAGATAGATACAGGCTGAATATCCTTTATCCAAAAAGCTCAGAACAAGAAGAAATTTGGATTTTGACTTCTTTCAGGTTTAAGAATATTTGCATATACATAATGAGATTTTGGGGGGGTGAGATCTAAGTCCAAACATGAAATTCATTTACACGTTATACATACAACCTGAAAGCAATTTTATCAAGATTTATAATTTTGTGCAGGAAAGAAAATTTCATGGTGTGGAATTTTCCACTTGTGGTGTTATATTGGTGCTCAAAAAAATTTTTGGATTTTGGAGCATTTCAGAGTTTAGATTTTCCAAATAGGGATGCTAATGGAAAATGTTGTATTATTTGGGGGGATTTTTTGGGTTGTTTTTTTTTTTGGTATTATTTTTGCTAGTCACATTTTGCAAGTGAAGAAAGAGAAGCACAGAAAGGTCGAGTTACTTGCCAAAAGTCACTCAGCAAATCAAGAGAACAAGATTTGATACCAGGTGATGGCACCAGTGTTTGTGCATAGAGTCACTAACTCTGATGCGAAGATTGTGACTAGAACTTTCCACCACATCTGGAAAAGCAAGACTCTCCTAGGACCTGTGGGGGATTCCACAATCTGAAAAGATCGAGTTTGAGTGACTCGTAATGGCCCCTCTGAGATAGCACAATCTCCAAGCCGAGAGTAACCTTGAACCTTGGAGAGCCCTCCCCAGCTCTTGATCTTGGCTGAGTCACTTCCCATCTCTAAGTCTCCACCACCAAGAGGATTAAAAGAAATAATACTCGCAATACTCTACAGTTATTCCCACTGCACCTTAAGAGTTCAATAAATAACCACCACTGTTATTGCCATTTTGCAGATGGGAACATTGAGATAAGAGAAGCAAAGCCCTCCCCCAAAGCAAAGCTACCCATGTGGTACATAATGAGCCCGTGAATGGAGACTCAAGACTGGGCATCTTGGCTGCCCACAGAAGATTCTACTAGAGCAAGTGTCGATTCATATTGCCACATCAGGCTAGCTTGGGCATCTGCTCAAATCCAGGGTACATCAGAGCTCCCGGCCCCAGAGGAACTCCTAATACCCACTGGGAAGGAAAGAAATTTAGAATTCCAGCCAGCCCCTGCAAGCCATCACTGCCGGCTCCTCGAAAAAGCAGACAGGTTTCTGGTCCGCTCACGCACTGGTGTGTTGAATCAGCATTTGTTTATTTCAAGGCACAGCCCAGACTGCTGTGATGATTGGAGAAAGCAAATAGGAACTAACAAGGGAAAGCTGGCCAAAAAGGCAAACAAACAGCCAGCAATCGATATAATTAATCTGTCAAGAAACCCCACCGAACTCAAGTGGGTTTGCTTCCTTGAAGCATTTATCTGAAAGGCTGAGATGCTTGGAGTCCACTGAGAGAAAAAGTTTGCATTTCAAAGATACCTTGAGGAGGAATGGCCCCAGAGCCTGCAAACCCGGTCTGTGAAGGGTTGTAATTCCTCAGTGTCTAGCAAAACGGTCACTCCATAAAGGGCTCGACTCTGTCGGGGGCTTAGCTACAGCAAAGGGGCACCTTTGCCCATCAGAGAACTTGGTAAACTGTCCACCCACATACACATTTGACACAAATATCTGGAAGGAGCCAGTGAGGCGAAAGTATCTAACTTTCCTGACCTGAGTTTCTTCAAAGGCCAAATGGACATATAAGAAATGTCAGCATAGTCCAGAACACACCAGAAATGACAGAGAATATACCCTGCTGCAGAGAGAGTCTGTACCTGTGTTTCCTTGGGTTCATCAACGCCTCTTCCCGGAGAGGCGGTGACACCTAGGGCCTAAGAACTCAGCTGTAGTGGGAGGGAGCTGCCTGCCACTTCGGTGAACGTGAGAGTTACCTGGGGAGCTAGTTACAAAGATTCCCACTCGAGCGAGAGGATACTTAGATTGCACCACATGACGCAGGCCACATTTGCCCATGTTTACAGTCCTAATGGCAGCTTCACACAGTTTATCTTAATGATGTAATCAAACTGAGGCGGAACCAAGACACCTGGTTTTCTCCCATGGTAATCCGGATGCAGAGGACTCCGCAGTTTTTTCTCTGGAGTCTGTTACGTCTGAGTCTAGTTTCGCCCATCACCACCGTCACCTCTTCCCAGCTATACCGAGGTCCAGTGACTGAAAGTAGTGGAGGTTATAATATTCAGATATCCACGCGCTCCTCCACAAGCCCAGGGCACCTTCTCCGTCTCATCTTTCTTGGCCTCTGGCTTAAGGGCCATAAGTTTCAGGTGTCAAAGCTGCAGGGCTAAGGAGGGCTCACACAACCTTCTTTGGACTGTGCCGAAAGCCCCACCGAACTCAAGTGGGTTTGCTTCCTTGAAGCATTTACCTAAAAGGCTGAGATGCTTGGAGTCTGCCGAGAGAAGACCCATCTTCATTGCACCCAGTCACGCATACTCCAAGGCTTCTTTGTGACTGCTGCCCAGCCCAGCCCATCTTAACTAGTACCATTCACCTCCCTGAGCTTTGGGGTGCTTCTGTACTCAGATCTTGCATCCCTTAGATCTTACTAGTCACCTTCCCTTCCTGTGTCCTACAACACTCTGCACATCACTACCACCCTTCCTTCTAGTCCCTAAAAAAAAACATTTATTGTGGTTCTCTTTTTGGGTCTGCTTCTAGGAAAACTCAAGGAAAGACACCCCCCCTGCACAATCACGGACTGATGCCCAAGGCTCTGGGAAACATGGAAAGGAGTGAGAACTCACCCACTGATTCTGTTGCTGTCACCGCCAGACTGAGGCGTCCCTTCCAACTCTGCCTGCGGGTATCCGTCACATCTCCATCCCCTAAAGCCTGGGGAGGATAATGGAGGGCTGTTGAGGCCTCGTGGAGCATAATGGCATTCTCCTCAGCCTGGTATCTTGGAATTGTCAATGTGTTAGTGGCTGTCCCTACCCCACTGCTCGTGGAAGATGACTTAGCCCTGGACAATAAACATCTCATTCTTGGAGGGTGGCTTTGCTAGTACTCAGCATTCAACCAGGAGGGCACCTGAGCATCTCCCTGACAAAAAGCCACCATTTCACTTGAATAATCTTCCCTCCTCAGCAATCAACACCTTTGGCAGCCTCAGCATCTGGTGGACTCTAGCCAGTGGCTCCAACCAGACTCTGCTGCCTCAGGGATTTCAAGCATCTCCACATGAATCTGCTCTAGAGGATCGTTAATTGGTAGATGAGACGTTAGAAATAGTTTTCCACTGATTGGATGAGTGGAATTCAGGGAATGTGATGAGCTAGAAGAACGACGAAACAAACCTTCTGTTCCCAATAAATGTGGTATAAGGACCAGGTGAGCCCACCAGCCTCACGACGTCATGTGTCTGGAATCCCACTGAATCCTGTCTCTCTCCCGCCTTTGTCTCCTAATTTTTGCCTCTTGTCTGATCTGATTATAAATTCTGGCCGCTGTATAACCCTCTCATACAAGGCTTTTACTGGAGCACTGAAGGCTGTGACTTTGTCAATTCCCAGAACAGAAAAGGGCTGCTTTTATGCCTGCTTGCTTAGTGACAATCCCGCAGGTCTGGTGTAGTGTGCCCAGAGTAGATGTTTCGCCACCTAGTGGTGAGATGGTGAGAAGCCACCGTATAGCCTTCCTCTGTCTGTTAACCAGAAGCTTCTGTTTGCCAAGAGTTCGACTTATGAAGGACCAAATCAGCCAGCCATTTGCCACAGTACTGATTTGAGAGAGATGGAAGAGAAAGAGAGATAAGGGAGAGACTAGGAAGAAAGAAGAGAAAGGGATTAGGAGGGGAACGGAGATGAATGAGGAGAAAGAAAGGGAGAAGGGAAGGAAGGAAGGAAGGAAG
Source organism: Hystrix cristata (assembly GCA_004026905.1). Taxonomy (NCBI): domain Eukaryota; kingdom Metazoa; phylum Chordata; class Mammalia; order Rodentia; family Hystricidae; genus Hystrix; species Hystrix cristata. The sequence goes on along the minus strand of PVJO010008475.1, from coordinate 37,026 downwards.
GAAGGAAGGAAGGAAGGAAGGAAGAGGGAGAGAAGGCAGAGAATGAGTAGGAAGGGGATAAGAAGGAGCGGGCTGAGGATGCACAACGCTGATCCTGCAGGCATCTGAGGGTCTCTGCGGCCACGGGATGACCTAAATTCTTGGCCTGCGATGAGAATGTATCACATTTGCTGAGCGGCTTTAGCTGTTCCCATAGTCTTTGCCAACACCGCAAGTTAGCCATTTCATAAACAGTATTGGCTGCAAAAGGAAAGCTCAAACCAATGACTAAATAAATATAACCAGGGATGCTAAAAGTGATCACTAATAACAGAACGGCAGCTCAGCAGGGTGGAAGAGAAGGCCCCTGTCCCCATCAATGGCTCTGAGTGGGAGGGAAATGGAGCCCCCAGCAGCAGCAAAAAGCATCCTGCATCTGAAGGCTCAGGTGCCACAGCACTAGGCTTTTCCCAAGCAGAATAAAAGCATCAGACCAGCCATCCCCCAGCCTGCCTGGTCACCTGGGTTCCAGGAGTCCTAGTCACAGACAGGAGACTGGCTACCTCCTAGTTTTCAGGATTGAGCACATGGATTCTCTCCTGCACCACTGTGCGAGCCTATTATGGCTGCTATAGCAAAACATCGTGGACAGGTGGGTTATAAACAACAGAGATTCATTTCTCACAGTTTGAGGAAGTTAAGATTCAGTGTCTGGTGAGGGTCTGTTTCCCAGTTCATAGATGCAACTTCTGGCTGTGTCTTCAATGGTAAAAGAGGCAGAAGTCTCTATTGGATCTCTTCCTAGGAGCACTAATGCCATGCGAGAGGGCTCTGACGACACAATCATCTTTCAAAGACCCCATATTTATCACTCAGGGATGAGGACTTCAACATACGAATATGAAGGGAACTTATTCAGACCATCACAGTCAGGATGCTTTGCCTGATGGTCTCTTCCCAAATAATATTTTCTTCTACAAGTCTTAGCCACTTGCCTCCTTCGCTGCTACATATAACACCTTTCAGCACCAGAGAAGGTATAGGAATTTGGAGAAAATATGACAAAAAAACTTATAAAAACAGAAAACTACTAATGAGTGATCTGTATGTATTAAGCACTTATTCCAAATCACGCTCTGTGACAAGTCCTGTACACATATTATCACCATCAGCTATTGTGACCTGTGGTGTGGGTCCTATGACAGTTCTAGTTAACTGGTGATGGAAAAAGGACACGGAAGCACCAAGAAGTAAAGCATCTTTCCCAAGGTCACAGAGTAAATGGGCAGTGAACCCAAAATTCTAACCCTCCAGAGACTTAGTTGTCCCAGACTCCACCTCTGCCACTTGCTATTGGGGTCACCCAAGACAAGGTACCTCAACTCCCTACGCCTGGTTCTCCTCACCAATCAGATATTACTGCACATACCTGACAGGACTGTAAAACTTGACAAAAATAAACTGCAAAACAGGCTTGGCTGACAGCCTGGGATTTGGCAGCCACTTAATAAATAGCTGTCCAGTAATTAAATAAGCATACAATGGTTATTAGCTACCAATACTACTTGTGTCTAGATGTCCCCCCTAAAGCCTCATGTGGTCATAGATGGGGCTTTTTCAGAGGTGGCTGGATCTGGAGTGTACGAGGCTGGGATCAAGTGTGTGATGTTTGGATTAAGGGCATGTGATTGGTAAATTAGTCAACTGATTGGTTTGGCATAGTTCTTGGGAAGGCCCTCCTTGGTTGTGAGTGCTATCTGCCCTAAGGGTGTGTAGCCAGGATAGAATGTAAGGGACAGAAAGCGGGCTGCTGTCCTCACTCCCTGCTTGCTGCCTTCTGCTTTCCACCTTCTGCCTGCCCTGCTCTGCCATGTGCTGTTTCTCCTCTGCAATGCCCTCTGCCATGCATCTTGCCTTGGAGCCAGCCAACTATGAGCTGAAACTTCTACACACTGTGAGCCACACTAAACCTTTCCTCTTTTAACTTTGCATCTCAGGTATTTTGTTTCAGCAACAAGAAAAATAACGAAGACACTGATGTGTGATGTGTCTTCCATGTTGAATTTTTCTAGTCCTCATTGCAGGAGGCGGCGCTGGTTGGGCAGCTGCCCAGGCCACCTTTCCACAGTGACCATAATTGCTGCTCCTCCTCCTCTCAATCTTTGTGGTTGCTTGGGAGCTGTCTACCAAGTTTCTCTGGAATGATCAGAGTCCTTCCTTGGTGACAAGCCCTCTACTTTCTGCCTGGAAAATTCCTGGGGTAAGGTCTTGAGACTATTGGCCCTTATCTCCTCACCATACTGAAGAAATCTTCTCTAAAATGGAGAAAAAAGAGGAAGCCAGGGGAAGAAAAGGGAGAGAAGTGGACAAGAGAGGCGAGGCGAGCAGGAGGGAGGTGGGAGAGGAGGGAAAAGAGGGAAGGGGAGAGGAGAGGAGTGCCTCTTTGACTACACTAGTTTACACTGAATTCCTATTATTTTTAAAAGAAACTCAACTACAGACTGCATGACTTTTTAGTCACCAATGGACCAAATATATGTCAGTAGTTCTATAAGGTTATATATAACAGAGCTGAAAAATCTCTATTACCCAGTGACTTTGTGCCTGTCACTGTGTCACAAATGCCTTCGGTGTTCAGAACGGTAGGGTGCTGTGCCGGCTCATGGCCTAGGCCAGTGTCGGCACACGTGCCTCAGCGGGCTGTTCGATACCACTGAAAGCTCTAAAACGTTCGCCATCTCTGGCCTGGAGACAACAAGCTACACCGACTGGCTTAGGGGGTGTAGCCGACCGTACTATTTAGGTGGAAGTTTATGTAAACACATTCTATGCTTGCACGAAGACAAAATCGCCCAGTGTGCGTGTCTCAGAACATGTCCTTGTCCTGAAGTGATTCCTAACTGTAACCATCTTTCTATTCATTGGTTCATTATTCATCCAATAGATACTTACTGAGCACTAAAATATGCTGAGCACTGAAGATTTAAGACACTAGGCTAGGCACTGTGAAAGAAGAAAGAAACGAGCCTGTCAAAGGCCTGCTAAACACAACAGCAAGTGCTGGGCACAGGCACACGTGATGCCTCCTTCAAGAGTGTCAAGAATTCGGCCAAGTATGTATTCTGTTCCAGTTCTATGGGCAGTAAAACTGAAGTATAGAGAATGTGACCCTTTAATAATCATAACGATCATTATCATGGAGTGTTCATTATATGACAGGTGCTGTGCTAAGTCCTTCATCTATATTCACTGGCTGTAGTGTACTGATTCGAAGATGCCCCCACTAATAAGACACACCATCACTACTTTGTATGTGTGGTGCTGGAAACTGAACCCAGGGTCTTGTGCACACTAAGCAAACACTGTACTACTGAGCTGCACCCCAGTCCCACAGCATTAATTCTTAACATTACCAAATATTAACATCACATCCTTCTGATGACTGGAATTGTGTCTCCAAAATTCATATATTGAAGTTCTAATCCTCAGACCCAGGTCATTTGGGTGAAATTGCCATTCTTGACGAGGTCGAGCCCCTGCCTCAGTGTGACTGGTGTCCATAGAAAACGAACTCCTAGTGAAGAAACAGACACACACACGGACGTCAGGTGATAATCACAATGATGCGGCCACCAGCCGACGAATTCCAGAAGGAAGGAGAAAGACTGAAAAAGAGCTTTCCCTAGCACCTTCCCAGGCACACAGATGGCCTGTGCTTGATCTCAGACTTCCAGAATCTACCACCAGAGGACAGTCTGTTTTTGTGATTTAAGACAGACATTTTGTGGGACTTATTTACAGCAGCATAACAAACTTATGTAACACAGCTTGTCTTAGTTACTTTTTTCATTGCTAAGACAAAATATCCAACACTCGAAGTTAAAGGAGGCAGCAGGCAGGAGGCAGCAGCAGACAAGCAGCAGCAGCCACCTGCTTCTCTCTCCCCCTTTATTTCTGTACAGACTGTAAGTCTTTTTTTTTTTTTTTTTGGTACTGGGAATCGAACTCAGGGCCTCATGCTTGCGAGGCAAACACTCTAACCACTGAGTTAAATCCCCAGCCCAGGCTGTAAGCCTATTGATTGATGCCACCCACTCCCAAGGTGGGGCTTCCATTATCCACCTCTTAATCCCAACATCACGCCCTTAACCCACATTCACACGCCCTAGATCCAGCCGCCTCTGAAAACCCCCATCTGTAAGTATATGAGGCTTTGGGGGACATCTAGATACAAGCCATAACCCTGCTGTTTGGAGGTACATTTGGGTGAAGGAATGTGAAACTGTCAGTTATACAATTATGACATAGTTTGCTATTAACTAATCTATAAACTTACAAAGGCTAACAAAGTTGTTCTCATTCTACAGATGGAGAAATTGTGGCACTAAACATCTTACCTAAGTTTCACATTATGCATTAGTGGAGCTAGGATCGAATACTATTCTGGTTCTTAAACAGTGCCCTGCACTGCCTCCCTTAACCCCTTAACCACGCCCGCACAGACACACACACACACACACACACACACACGCACGCACGCACGCACCCTAAATGGGACTCGAAATCCCCCAAAAGAATTCTGGGATATTTTTGAAGTCTCTGGGATGGCTTAAGAGACACTAGTATCGTGGTCTGGCAATTGCGCTAAATTCTGAGCGAGGCTTTTGCCCTCTCATTACATTTGCTGTGTCCTTTTAGTTCTGAAAAGAATCTTGAAAAATTCTGCTTTACAACTCCCCCCAGATATACTCATTTGGTGAGGAATGGGGAAGTGCAAGTACAGGTGATCAGCCAGCGTTTCTGCATGTGAAGCTACCAATAGGCAGGCAGGAATGGGTCTCTCTGTCCCCTGGAGTATTCTTGGCACCTGTCCCAGAGCCTGGCACATAGCACGCACTCAATAAACCTTGCAGACTTAATGAAACAAGAAAGTCTATTCTCTCAGAGGTTTTCCACAGCCCCCTTGCTGTGTTTACAATTTTATTATTATAAATTCATACTTTTGGGCTTACATATAAAATCTTCTAGTAAAATGCACACCTCCAAAGAGGAGAAAAATTCTCAATACCGTGACGTTATCCTCTCAACTAGGAAGAAAAGTCAGACGTCTTAGAATAGCACAGAAGGAGAAGGGAAGAAAAAGGAGGGAAGAAAAGAGAACATGTAGAAAGTAAAGCAGGAGGCAGAAGCAAGTGTTGAAGGAGCATCTTCTACATGACAAGACTTTCCAGGCCGTTTCCTGACATTTGGGGTGACCAACCATGTCAGCCTGCCTAGAACATACTAGGTTCTTAGGGTACAGGATTTTCAGGGCTGAAATCAAGAATTCCCTGAGCAAAGCAGGACGAGTTAGTGACTGTACCTACATTATTTCCTTTGCTCTACACAACAGTCCTATAAGGTAGAACTTAGCGAGAAACTAAGGCTCGGAAAGGCAAAGTCTTGCCTGAAGTCATATAGGACGTTAGTCATTTTGGAAAGGTTGAAATCAAGACACGCCTGATTCCGGATTCCAAGCTTATCCAGCCAGACCATGACAAGAAATAATCTATTTATTCAAATGTCACTCCAGCCTCCAAACACATCAAGCTACCATACATCCAGGCTCACCAACCTCTAGGCATTTGCCAGAGTAGAATGGAGCCATGTTCAGCACCTAGCACTGTGCGCATCTTCAATAAATAGCCATTGAATGAATGAACAATCAGCTAGGAACGTGGGTCTTCTTCACTCCTCCACCCTCTAGCCTGCACAGGAATATTAGTAGCCCCAGGATTTTCTGAAGGTGAGGGATCTGGAGTTGTTTAGGAGGAAAGATGAAAGAGGGTGGAAGCATGAACCAAGGCAGGGAGAAGGGACAACCTGAAGTATGCACAGGAGATGGGAGTAAGCCAGATTGTCTGGGGCGGAGATTGCGTTCCGGAGGCAGAAGTTCAGGGCAGAAGGCTCTGGACATCAGCGCAAATCAGTGCCCTTTGAAGGGGGGCAACAGCCCAGGAGAACCGCAATGAACTCCTGAGATATGAGAGGAAAATATTAGATTTTATTTGTTTGCTTTTTTCAGTATTTCAAAATTTGTCTTTGTGCATGCATTGCAGTGAAAAACACCTATGACCAAAGTGTGACACACGTGCAGTTGTAACTAATACACAGATACGTGAGATTTGTAATTATTTTACAACTGAGAAACAGTCAAAAAAACATGGAAATCATAGCCTTTGGCAAATGGGAACTTGTTTCAAACACAAGGAGATGAATTGATTAATGTCTGCACTATAGCCCTCTGTCCTCCTGAGCTTGACATAACCCTGAGTAAAGAGCCTTTGGACTTTTCCTTTAATTTTACGGTTAGGTATTTTGCTACCTTACATTGCACTGGCCACAGATTTGTGCCGTTATGATGTATGATGATTGGCCAAGTACACACAATCAGACAGGATATAATTTAGAGGGTGCTAGGCCGGTTCCAAAGAGCCAAAAATGTCACCTATCTCAAGTGCCAAGGAGGCTGCCTCACATTATGGCTCTTGTGTGTTTACTAGTAAAAAGTAACATTAAAAATAATTATTTAAAATTTGCTTCATGCCAGTTGTCATCAGCACCTGGAGTGTAAAGGGAAGAACCAAGTCAGCCTGGTATCATAGTGGGTGGGGAGGGAAGGGGACATCTCAGCTGAAGCTTTGCATTCAGTTTTGACAACTACATCATCTAACCACTAGATGTCACCAAACCCAAAAACCCGCTGGAATCTCTGTGAGAAATGAAGCCTGGAACTATTGATCCTCAAGAATTCTGGACTCAATCCCAGAAAAGTCTTACAGCTAAGCAATGTTACAAGCGGACAACTCCGGGTAAAGCAGGACTGAATTTTATAACTGTCACGATAGGAAAGGCCACAATTCTGGTGTCTGAGCCCCTGTATCTCAGACTCAGAGTATCTCAGTTCATCCTCTAGACATCCTTAAGTGGCAATATCTCTTCTATCCCCGTTTTCCAAGTGAGAACCCTGAGGGTCTGAGAGGTTGTCTTCTGCTCAAGGTCATGGAGCTAGAATGGAGAGGCATGAGGGCTGAATCCAGGCCTTTCTGACTTTGCACCTGGCCTCCTTCATCCATACCAGAATGCACATCTCAGGGACACGACCTGCGGCCACCATTACTATGAATCACCACAGCAGGTAGCCTGACAAACCTCAGTGATTCCTTAATTCATTAAACTCTGTTATGCTAATCATTACCTCGCCCTGATTTCACAAGAGCAAATTATAAAGGTTAGCAGAGTGGTGGCCTGGATTGCCCCAAACTACAAAGGAGTCTTTCTTTCTTTCTTTCTTTCTTTCTTCCTTCCTTCCTTCCTTCCTTCTTTCCTTCCTTCCTCTCTTTCTTTTGAATTTGCATCCACGTTCATCAGGGATATTGGACCGTAGCTTTTTTTTTAAATTGTGGTGTTTTATCTGGATTTTGTTTCAGACTGATGCCAGCCTTATTTAGTTTGAAAGTGTCCCTCTATTATTTTTTGGAGGCGATTAAGGATTCATGTTAACTCATCTTCAATGTTTGACAAAACTTGCCCATGGAAATATTTTGTCCTAAGCTTTTCTTTGTTGGGTAACTTTTGATTACTAATCCCACCTCTTTAGTGGTTCTTGGTTTGTCAGGCTTTCTATTTTCCCTTGAGTACCTGTTGGTAGGTTGTATGCTTTTAAGAATATCTCCATTTCTTCCAGGTTGTCCAATTTATTGGATAATCATTCATAATAGTCTCTCATGACCAGTAGTAATATCTTTCCTTTCTTTCTGGTTTTATTTATTTATTTAAGTTTTTGCTCTTTTTTCTCTTCAGACTGGCTAATGGTATGTTGATAATGCTTATCTTTCCATCTCATTGTTTGTTATTGATGGTATTAGTTAGGGTTGTTTTACATTCTCTTGGTTCAATTTTGGCGAGTCATGTGTATCTAAAAATTTATCTATTTCTTCTAGATGCTCCAATTTATTAGAATATACATTTTTCAAAACAGCCCCTAATGACCCTCTAGATTTCAGTGATACCTGTTGCAACATCCCCTTTTCATCTACAGTTACATTGCTTTGGCTCTTCTCTCTCTCTCTTTTGGTCAGTTTGACTAAGGGGTTATAAAGCTTTAAAGAACCAACTCTTTGTTTCATTGGTTCTGTGTATTTATATTAGTTATTTCTTTTTCTTCTGTTGGATTTGATTCTGGTTTTCTCTTGTTTTTCTAAGACTCTGAGATGCATCATTATGCTACTTACTTGAGATCTCTTATATTTTTGGTACAGACACTCTTAAAACTATCTTTGCTGTATGCCACATATGGTGGTATGTTGTATTTCCATTTTTCATTTGATGCTAGGAATTTTTTAAATTGTCCCTCGTTTGAGGCAGCAGGGTTCTGGGGATCAAACTCAGGGCCTGGCACCTTCTGGGCAAGCGCTTTGTCACTGAGCAGAATCCCCAGCCCCTTGCCCCTGGTTTTTTAAATGACCTTGCTGTTCATTCAAAAGTGAATTGTTCAGTCCTCATGTGTTTGTATTGCTTCTGTGGTTTCTCTTCCTAGTTTCATTCCATTCTGATAAGATGCAAGATATTATTTCAATGTTTTATATTTGTTAAGACTTGTTTTATGGCGTAAAATATGATCTATTTGGGAGAATGTTCCATGAGCTGCTGAAAAGAATGTGTATTCTGCAATTGTCAGATGGGATGTTCTAGGCCCACTTGTTGCCACCTTACTACTACTCATATTTGGCCCATGTTTGTTTAATTTATTTGTTAAGTTTGTGTCTTCTAGGTTGCAACAATTTCATGTAAACATGATGATCATGCATGGCTTCCAGCCTATACTCACATTTGATGCCAAAAGCCAAAGTCTGAAACTGAGATCCCTGATCAAATGTCTACAACTTTCTAGTCTTACAATAGGCAGAGCTAACTGGCCCAAATCAGCTTTGGATACCTCCAGAAGACAAACCATCACCCTTCAGCTCTCCTTAAGATTAGGAGGGTAAAAAGCTTAGAGGAGGTCATAGGGCAGGGAGCTAAAAACACTTTAAAAATAGGTTAAGTCACTTGCTCAAGAGCAAACAGGAAACAAGCAAAAGAATGATTTGAATCCAGATGGGCTGCCTCTGGAGTCCATGTGTATAACTGAGGCAAGGAGTCAAAAGGCCTTGAAGTAGCCATTTGATAGGACACAAGCAGGCAGCTGCACTTTGGGGTAATAAAAGGGAGAAAGAAAGAAATGGTTAATTAAGGGAGTAAGCTTCCACACTCCTTCAAGAAGGAATACAAATATTTAATCAATGGACCAAGCCAATGCACTCCCGAGATAAGAAAGCAGGTGTATAGGAAGTCAGGATGGGCTCCCATAAAGAAAAATGCCTCCTTTGTGCAATGCCTCCTCTGTCTGTGGAGTAGCTGGATGCTTTGTCTATGGAGTATCCATCTCTGCTGCTTGTATCTGTTTCTTTCTTTTAATAAAGATTTGTTTTGCCTTAAAACCAGTTCATATATGATTCCCATCTACATGTGGCTAAGAATCCATGCTAGCCTGTGACAAATTGAGAGGATTTTAGGGAGTGTTGCATTTTGTCAGATCTGGATTACTAAATTTTGGACTGATCACAAGACCTTTTACAAATTCCAAAGGAGGAAGAATAAAAGAAAACCATATTTTGAGACAAGAGTTTCCGCCAGGCATATGATGCTCTAAAGTAAGAATTGAGGAGGTCCCCAGCTCTGGACTTCCATGCATGACTAAATCTTTTATTTTATATATACATGAGAAAAAGGATACAATCTTTGTTACCATGCTTCCTCAGCCAATAGGGGGACAATTAGTATACCATTATATAGAAATTATAAAGTTAGTCTTTTCTAGCAAGCCCAGCCTGTGAAACATCTCCCTTGATAACACAGTAAATCCTGATATACTATAAAAGTAGTTTTGCAAAGCAGGAGTCATGGCAGGTAGAATATGAAATTAGCATAGATAAAATAATTGAAACTTGTGATTTTGCAACTCATAGTTCTGCTTAAAAAGCCTATAGCACTTGTTCAAGCCCTTCAGCTCAGGAAAGAAGAAAAACGCTAAATATTTTTACAGACTCTAAATATAGATTTTTAGTGTTAGATGTACATGCATCTATATGGATACAGAGAAGACTATTTACTGTCAAGAATTCCTCTATTAAACATAAGGACCTGATCCCACAGTTATTAGAAGCAGTTCCTTTACTGTAAGAGGTAATGACGATACATTGTAAAAAACATGGAAAAGACAAAATTGCCTAAAACTAAAGCCGTGAAGGGAATACGTGTAGAGCCAACCTTGGAGAAGAGATGGGAGGTAGGTGTAAGAGTACAATGGCACTTTTCACAGTCCTGAAACAACAAAAAAAGACTTCAGTGGAAAAAAATATGAAGAAACATGAGGAAAAATCTGCAGTTTATATAGTACCAGTTTTAGTATTTTAGTTAATTTCTTGATAATTATATAACAGGTAAAATACAACTATTAATGAAAGGTGGTGAAACACACATAGGAACTGTGTGCTATCTGTGCAACTCTTCTGTTAAGTCTGAAATTGTCTTAAAATAAATAATGTTTAAACGAAAATAAGCCTGGATCATATAGAAAACTTACTCCAGTTTGTAAACTAAAACTGAACTCTGTTTAGGATGTTTCTAAGCTAAAACAAAGCATAAGAAGAGTCCTCATTGGAGTGATTAAACAGAAGAGCCAACCAAAGACAGAAAATAGTGTCCCCCAGAATGTACTTTTATTTTGGTTTTTAATTTTTCTTCTTTTTTTCAGCCCAAGTTTGCTCTGTAGAGCCAGTTTCTGCCTTACTCTCCACCCTCACTTTTTCAAATAAACTTTGCCACTGTTTTGTTTTGGTTTTTTGTGGGGTTTTTTTTTTTGTTTTATTGTTCATTTGTTTGTTTTTGGCTTGTTTTATTCAGTTCTTTGCTTGAGATGAGACGGGCCTGGAAATAAAGAGGCGAGCACCCCAAAAACCCAGTAACTTTATTTGGCAAGCTATTTCTGGAAAGAGACTACCTGATACAATACAGTGGTCATAGAAGAGGAGGTCCTTGCTAGGAAGCATATGTGGCATTCTAGGGTAAATATACATCCCATCTGCAGCTCAGTCAGGGAAAAAAATGCCTTTATTGATGGGGAGGAGAAAAGAAAATAACAAAGCAGATATTAAGTGGGGAATCTGAGTGGACACAGATGGGTGCTCTTTGTAGTTTTACAAATTTTCTGTATGAAATTATTCCAAAAAATTTTTTTAAATCATAAAAATGCAGGTTATAGTGAACACCTGTTATTTACAAACAGTCAAAATCCCAGGAAACCTATTCCATATATCCTGGAAACTCTCTGCTGCCTTTTCAGCATAGAATTCATAACCTGCACTTTATGCCTCCCTTGCTGCTGATGGAGAACAAGCATTAGTTCTGGGTCTTACTCAGCTATACAAAATATTAAGTCAAAGCAGAGGTAAAGAGGGAAGTCTAACACCTGTCTGCTGGCCTGGGTCACAGCAGAGGAGTGAGATTCCAAGTGTACAGTAGTTCTGAGATAGCACAGCGATCATGTGGAATTGTTCTGGCGTCTTTTGTAGAAGCTTGGCCCTAAGCCTAGTTCCTTAGTTCTCCTGCTGAGCCTATAATTCTAACATTCCATTAATATACCAACAGAGACTGCGAAGAACTAGGTACAGTTTAAAGTATGCCACCCACGCCAGGTCATTCACCCTTCACACAGCTGACTGCAGTGAGAACCCAAGTTGACACTAGGTTTTCAGGTCTGTTGGTCTGTCATCCTTCTCAGAGGTGGCACATCAATTCTTCACCCTTCCTTGCTGATTCCATTATGCAACTCATGCCCAAGCCTCCCTCGCTGTCCTGCTTTCTTCCATGCATATCTGCAGTCAGATCAGCGCTGCCTCACTGTTCTGCTGTGACTGAGGTACAAGCCTCCAGTTCTGTGCCTCACTGTGCAGGGCTCCCACGAGGCAGGCCTCTCTGTGCACCTCATTTTCTTCTCCATAAGCTTCTATGCTCAGTCTTTTCCAAGATGCACCTGTCGCCAGACTATTTTGGAACACCAGCTATGTGCCTTGCCCTAGACCCTGCTCACCAACCCCCACCAGAGCTCTGTTTCCTGGAGCTGTGCACCTGTCTCCTGAATGGAGAGAAAGTCCAATTGTGACATGTCTGTCACTAGAGAGGCCCCCAGACATCACCAGCAGGTTGAAATCTAGGAGGGTCACAGGACCTGTGGGCCAAATCTGGGGCACCCGTCAGTTAATTTTTGTCAGGATGCAGCCATGCCATTGGCTTCCAGATATCTATGGCAGCCTTTACATGGTGGAACTGAGGAGTCGTTATAGATACCATATAGCTCATAAAGCCTGAGTCTTTACTTTCTGGCCCTTTACAGGAAAAGTTTGCAAATCCAGCCTTAGAATACCACCCTGTGATCAGAGGTGACTGTCAGGTCCAGGCTTTGAGGGGCTCAGAGTTTTTACAGGAGTTGAGGTGCATTTTCTGACCAGGGGCATTTCACACTTATTCTCTTCTTAATCTTTATAATGTTCTCTGAAGCACTGGTTCTCAAGCCTGAATGTACATTGAATTACCTGGGAAGTTTCAAAACTATTGCTACCTGTTTTTGTTCCAAATATTTTGCTTCGGTTGGTGAGGTATAGCCTGGACTTGAGGATTATTAAATATTTCCCAAATATTCTAATTCTCAGCAATGTTTAAGAACTATGTATTGCTCAAACACTGGGATGTACCTCAGGGGTAGAGCATTTGCCTAGCATGTATGGGGTAGAAAATAGTGAACCTTAAAGAAAATGTATTTTATATAGCATTACAACCTAAGTGGGTGGCAAAAGCTTGTGTGGGCTTTTAAGTACAAAATTTGTTATTCTGAATGATAGCCTTCTAAAAGCTTGTATAAATGATGATGATGAATGTTCTCAAAGCTGTAGAAAGTCATGCATAGTTGAAATTAAAAACTAAGTTTGGGTTAAATTGGGGGAATAAACCAGGCATAGTGGTACATGCCTGTAATCCCAGCACTCAGGAGGCAGAGGCAGGAGGATTGCTGAGAGTTTGCATTCAGCCTGGACTACATAGTGAGTTCGAGGCCAGTTTGAACTACAAAGTGAGACTCTGTCTCAAAAAACTGAAAAAAAAGGGGGGGAATATCTTTACCTTTAGAGTCTTCCATTTTTTAAGGAAAATTGTGGTATCAAACCTGTCAACCAGCCATGTGGCAAGAAGCAGGTAGCTTGATCAGGTTCATTTACTCTTTGTGAGTTTAAACATTTTCTATGCCTTGCTAAAAATACTAAATAAATATTGTCTAGCTTTATAGGAAATAATAATATTAAACAGCAACTCTATTTGGAGCCACTAAGAAATTATTCCAGAAGTGATAGTTCACTCATTAATTTTTCAACAAATTTAGAATAATTATATCAGAATGTTTCTCTTTGAGTTTTTTTTAATTCTACTCAATGTCTTAAGGACTGCCCTGCTTTTGTTTTTTAGCAGAGTAACGAAAATGAAGTATAGTGAACTTGCATTTTGCTGCTCAAGAAATTCTTTTTCACTTTTGAAGAAGAAAATTGACGATACACTTCAGTTAACTGTAAAAACTTTCTTTTCTGGTTTTAGACCAATAGTAGCAGAAAGTTTAAGACATGAATTTCCCCATAAATCACCGTAGGAAATTCTAGCTTTTGGTTATACAGTATGTGCTCATAATTTTCTCCCTAATTAGCCATACTATATGCACTCCTGGTAAGTTGCATTCATTAAGATGATCATGATTGGAACAAAGATAATTGCTGAGGCCACTATGTAGACACTATTGGTAATGAAGGCATTTTACTTTGGGATTTAGTGTATTCATCACATTTTTTTTTCCTGCTGCTAGGACAAACTACCTGACATACACAACTTAAAGGAGAAAAGGCTTATTTTGGGGTCATAGTTTCAAAGCTCTCAGACTATGATCAGCTGACACCAAGGCAGAAACAACATGGCAGTAGGGTATAGTGGAGGGAAGCTGCTCAACCCCAACCCACGGCAGCCAGAATGTAGGAAGTAGAAAGTAGAAGTAGAAGTAGAAAGACCCTGAGAGACATACTCCCCAAAGGCACAACCCCAGTGACCTACCTCCTCAAACCGTGCCCCTTCTACTAACAGTGCGTTCGGCTATTAATTTATCAGTGAATTAATCCACAAGTATATCACTCTCATTATCCAATCACCCTCCAAAGTCCCCACCTCTGAATACAGGAGGCTTTGAGAGGACATTTTAGATCTAAACTATAACATTTAGTAAATGTGTATTTTATAAATTAAGGCAGGTTAAGGTTATTAAAGCAATAATAAACATGAATATTTGCATTAAAAATACAATCTGTGAAAAACATTGAACTCTTATCTCAAGGTTTACTACTGAATTAGTATATATATACATATATAATTATATATATATAATTTCCCAAAAATAATGAGATATTACTGTATTTGGAAATGTGGGACCAACAGAGTGCATACAATAAATCCAACATTTCATAGATAATGGTTCATGCGGCACACTGAAGCCCTGCCTCAATGCATAGGACCATGGTAGTAATGTACTAAAGTAGCGCTAGAGTAAAAGAATGGAAATTTTCCTCATACTTAAATTGTTCATAAAACAGTTACTATAGCACATATCAATTGTGGTGAAATTTCCATGTCAGTTTTTTAGCTCAATGAAAATTTCTTATAGGAAGAAAATACTTATTTTTCCCCTTCACAATGAAGAAAAAATATTGCAGATGGTACCCACCATTCTGAAACTGCTAAAAACAAAAATGGGGATTTAATTCATTTTCTTAGAAAATTGCTTAACATACATTTACTTTATTTTATGCCTTTTGAAAGTAAATGTTAAATAATACTCTCAAAGAAATGAGGATTACTCATTTTCTTTCAACCCTTTCAAAAGCATTCTTGCATACACTCATTCAGTAGATATCATTGGTCTATTGTATATAGAAGTATCACTCTGCTGCCTACAACATTGAAAATCTATGCTGGATGATAATTGGTTAATTCTGAGCTCTGTTTAATCATTCTTTAGAACTTCCAGAGTGAAGATTTAACATAGCATTTACCACTTTGGATAAAAGTCACTTGGAGGTGACAATGGGAATGGCATGCTACCTTAGGAGTCTGAGGTACACAGTGACCTTGCCTTCGACAGGTGACCAATACAGTATCTACTTGTAGGTCTGTCTTGCACAAATATGTTTCCTAGTTATGATTTAGATATAAAATGCCCTCCCTAGCTCATGTTTTCAGAGGTGGGACTTTTGGAAGGCAATTGGATCATGAAAGCACTAACCTCATCAATGGATCCATCTACTGATAAGTTCACAGCTGACTGGGCTATGTACTAGTCACCTTACCCATCGCTGAGACAGTACTTGACAACCACAAGTGAAAAGAGAAATTGTTATCTCACAGTTTCAGGAGAATCAGTACATGGTCAGCAATCTACAATGCAGAAACTTCATGCCAGAAGGGTTTGCTGGAGCAAAGCTGTGAGTTCATGGTAGCCAGGAAGCAGAGCAAGGGAAAAGTCCCAGAGAGGAATGCACTAGGGCCCCTATACAGTACTCAAGACCAGAGTCATGCCTCCATGACTCACTCAGACACACCCAGGAATGTACTTTACTACCCTACCAAGCATTTCCTATCCAATGAAGTTGATAAATCATGGTTAATCTTCCTATGCTATTAGGATTTAGAGCCTAGTTGGAAAAGGCGGGTCAGTGGGGTCATGCCTTTGGAGGGTATATGTCTTGATCTGGATCTCTTCCTGCTGTTTCTGCTCCTAGCTACTACGAGGTGACCAATTTTGCTCAGCTGCAGCCCTCTCCCATGATGTTTCTGCTTTGCAGCCAGGCAATCACGAACTGAAACCTCTGAAACTGTGAGCAAATGAAACCTTTTGTCCTTTAAAATGTGTCCATCAAGTATTTTCTCCCAGCAACAGAAAGGTAACTAACATAGAAACTTGCTAGGGAGAACTGAGGTCATTGCAGTGAATATTTGACCATATGGTTCAAAAGCCTTTAGAATTACCTTGTGGGAGAATTTTGGAAGTTTGGAGAATTTGGCTGAAGAAAGCCTAGAATGCTGTACGCAGAGCTTGATGGATAATTCTGGTATGAGTTCAGAAAACCCAAATGCTGATAGAAAGGTGGACAGTAAATATTATGCTTATGCGTTTTCAGATAGGAAGAAAGACTCTAGGAACTGGACGACAGGCTTTGCATGTGTAGGGACAGGGAGTCATAGGCAGGGAAAAGGATAAAATAGGATCTCATTAAGCATTATTAAAGAAATTAATAGGAAATCTTACTAAAGGCAGCTTTTTGCCTCTGCAGTTACACTGCAGCAATTAGAAAGACAAAAGTAAAGACAGAGAATAAAACCAGACCTGGGAAGGCATCAGGTAACACAATTAGCATAAGAATTTAGCAAGAAGAGTCAGCAGACAAAACAGGGATGTAGCCAGGAACATGAAAGACCAGGGTAAGGAGCCCCCCACCACATGCTCCATCTCATAAAATGCAAAGGAGATAAGGAGCAGCCACTTAAGGACCCTTATTTAATATACAAAATACACATGTCCTCTTTACTTAATCATTAACTCTAAGTTCCCTTTCTAGAAGCACCACCACCCCCACCCCACACACATTTATCCATCACAAAGGGGTAGGAAGAAATCAAAGGGCCAGAAAAGAATGTAGAGGTGCTCAAGTTAGAATCAAAGATAGCCAGAGAGCCAATTAGATGGGGATGACTTCCAGATGCCCACATTAGGGGGAGAGGGGGAGATCACTAGTCCTAAAAAAAAAGGAGCTGAGGACAAAAATTCATGGGTATTCGATCTGATGCTCCCTACCTTCCCAAGGTAGTTGTCTATCTTCTTTCTCTTTTGTCTTTTTTCAAATAAACCATCTTCTTTTATTTTAAACTCTGCCTTTTTAATTCATTACTGAAGTTGAGAGTTTACAACCCCAGTGATTGCATATTCCAGACAAGGAGCTGTACATACATCCCACCCTGCCACAACACATGTTACACTTTGGTAAAGAACTTGTCTACATTTTTCCCGTGTTCTAAATCTTTGAGGCTAATCATAGAGGTAATGGACTAACATGGCAGAGAAAATTTCTAGGCAGCAAAGCATTCAGGCAGCGGCTTGGATATTGCTTGCTTCTTCTAGCCAGATTTACAATGTGAATCAAGAGCAAATGTTGCAGCTAAAAGATTTGAAAATTTTGCAGTTTTGTCACAAAATAAGTACCTGTAAAGTTGAGGCCAAGGAGAATATAGTTGCTAAAGAGATTAGAACCATTATAAGGAAGCCGGATAATTTGCAATAGAATAATAGGAATAATGCCTTCCGGGCATCTCAGGAATTGGTCAGACTCCAACCATCACTGGCTCAAGGATGCAAAATTATAAAGTTGTCTGAAAGACTATTTTGAGAAACAAGCCCCAGGGTACTCTGCTCAGTCAGGAACACCTATGGAAGTGTTTCCCCATGTTTAGGGATCCAGCTACTTAAAAGCCACTGCAGCTGTGGTGCAAGAGGGCCCAATTATTTCATCAAACAGGCAGCAGACCTCTGTATCCTCCATGGGATACTGGCTTTGCAAACGTCCAAAACACAAGAGTTATGGGGTCAAGGAAGCTTTCACCTATATTTCTAAAGAAGACCTGAGAAGCCACAGGAAGTGTGACAGAGTCATAGTCCCTGCCAAGAGGCACTGAAAATATCACCAGCTTCTTGCCTCACAAGCACAAGGCCCTGAGTTCGATCCCCAGCACAAAAAAAAAAAAAAAAAACCACCAGCTTTTGGGTCCCCAAGAGATTCTTTCCAAGTTCTCACTTTCCTGAACAAAGAATTGGACAAGACACACAGAAATGGTAGGAAAGATTTACACTTATTGAAGTTTAAAAAATAAAATGCTCTACAGAGAGCAGATAGGTGATCAGACTCACAGTGGCCACAAGGATTATCCTAGCAGGCCTCTTTTGCATAAGGAATTCCTAAATTGCTTCTCTGCCATGCAAACAAGACATTTTGGGTGGTTATCCTATCAGAAACTCACTTGGCCTAATGTCAGATTTAAACTATCCTATCAAAGGCCTGCTTAGTTTCATGCCAGATGTAAATGAAGAATCAAAATTGGCACTTTTCTGATTGGTCTCACATTCAGGGTTTGGGACCTGCATAGTCATTCCATATTCTGTGTTCTGCTCATGTGTCCTGGGTCTCCATGACTGACAGGCTCTTCAGAGTTATTCAACCAGTTTGTCCTGCCCTGTTCTCCCACCTCATTTCCATTGGACGTATCTACTACCCACAATTCTTTATGGGATGCCGAGGGAGTGGAAAGCTTTATCTTCATATAGATGCTTCATGCTGAAAGGGCCTGTAGTCCCTTCCCACTAGAGATTATGTGCTCTCAGACTACCTTTGGATGCTGGGGCTCATCAGCTGGGCTGGAAAGAACCTGTCAGAAGAGTTGGTGCCTACAACAAGAATTGTTGAGCTGCTAGTTCAGTAGCAGAAAACTCAAGAAATTTGTTGGGAGAGTCATGGGCTGTAGCCTGTATCATCATCTGAAGCCTCGCATGCATAAAATTTACTATCAGGTTGAGAAGGAAGGGTCTAAATAGGAGAAGGAGCACATCAGAATATTTTCTGGTCTGTCTTAAAAGGGTAGACTATGACAGATCCAGCAACTAGGGACATTATTTTTCTGTCTTATTATTTGGGAGAAGTTTCCTAAGGAGTTTTATTTCCATGTTTCCTATAGAGAAGAAAGTATGGCTATTACGGTTTGTGTCTAGATGTCCCCTCAAAGCCTCATGCAGTCATGGGGGAAAGGGGCTGGATCTAGCATGTGTGATTACTGAGTTAGTCTACTGATGGGTTTGGCATAGTTCTGCTGGGATCAGGATATGGTGCTAGGATTAAGGGCGTTAGAATTAAGGGACCTCTTAGTGGCAGGACAAGCTGTGATTTGAAAGACTAAGAAACTCCACTCCAAGTCTGTCCTGTGGGGCACATGAGGAAAGGGTTGGGGAATACTAGGCCTCTCAGGGGAACTGGCCTCTGATGGAGTTTCTGAGTCACTTGAAGAGGATGGGACTGATTTACTGGCCTAAAGATCGTAATAAGGAGGTTAAGGATAGTGCTCTGCGTGGCTGCTTTCATTAAACAGGTAGGGAAGACCATACCCCGAGAGACAGGTGGGCATCTGAGAGCAGGATCACCGATGATATCAATCTCTTCTTTGGGGGCCTCTGTAAGTACCATATCTCGTGGGCCTCTACAGAGGGATGGTTCCTGATAAAGATCCATAAAAGCCTAAACAGGGACTTCAGACAACTTTCCTTGCCTTGTGCAGAAAACATTGAATTGAAGAATCGTATTGTAATTCAGGCCACCAATATATATCCGTCTCTTGCCATTTCCTAGTTCATACTAGACCCAAACAGTATTGCAATAGAAGATAAGTTGACTTTTTTCAGACTGTCAGGGTCAAATAGTTTCCAGTTTTGAATTACTCAGTCTAACAGTGAGGTCAGTGGGATCTGCAGGGTGTTTCCTACGGCATGTTGTGGAGCCTAGGGAAAGAGAGAGAAGACTAGTTGTGGGGTCCTTCTGAGCGAATCCCTGAAGGATGGAGACCTGTTGACTGCTAGTGTGTCCACCATGAGACTCAAACTGCACTACCAGACATCTCTGGTGAAGTGAGCAGCGCTGGGGCCTTTTTTCCTTGGACCACTCCGTAGCCTGAGGCCTATTGTGACTTCTTAAAGACTAGGGTGGTGCCCCCTAGTGGTTCCATCTAACTACTTGAGAAACAGTATCCCTCCACTTATCCCAATAATAAACAACTTTGGTAATTTTTTTTTTTTAAGGAAATAGAGACAGAAACCTGTTTTTCAGCATTTAAGAGAAAAACAAAAACCTTAGAACGTTTCAAGTACAAGGATAGGGTCTGTTCCCTATTAACTAAAATACTCCAGTTCTACTTCTGTGTACACGCAATAGGTTGGGTTGACTTTCATTATCTGTTCCCTTTGTCCATTCAGGCCCTCAGGCGCATGGTTCTAAATTGCCTGAATTTCTTTTAAAAGCGAGAATGGGGGGGTCAAACCAGATTTAGAAAGGAAGAGGGGAGGAGGCCCATACATTCCTTGAAAGTGGAAACCTTTGCTTTTATCTATAGGGGTGAGATCTCCTAGTGTCCAGGAGTACAGCTGGGAAAACACAGTGAACAACATGGTGCACAAACATGGCAGAAAGGTACTTTGGGATGGCTCCCTGAGGTCTTAAGAAATGAGGCTCTGAGAAAGTGACTCACTAAGGATAGCTAGAGGTAAAAGGTCATCTAAGGGAAAAGCACAGGTGAGACTCCAAGCACAAAAAGGCACAGGCTGGTGGCTACTTAAGCAGGGGACCAAGTTGCCAATAGCTATTTCTCCCCTGAAAGAAAGAGAAAGTTAAATAATTGGGAAGAACCAAAGTGTGGGAGCAAAAAAGACATTAAACATTAGATCACACACATGAAACTTAAATTGTCCATAGACATTTTCTTGGGCCTAGTAGAGATTAAAATGACCTGTTATGTGACTGGGTAAATAGCAGATGCCTAGCAGCTTTTAACTCATTTGTATCCACCATGAGTAACCAGAAACAGGAAAGAGAAGAAAGAAAAAGGGAGATAAACTTGAGGCCAAAATTATCATTAGAATACCAGAATCAAGTAAGACAGAGGGAGGAAGCAAGCTAGCATTAGAGGAGCAACCCCAAGAGGCTCCAGAGGGAAAAAATACCTATAGGCAGGACTTAGAAGATAGGCCTAGGACCCTATCAGGAGGGTCATGGCAGACAGCTGAGAAGGGCTGAAATGGCACCCTTCCCATGGGCCCGTGGGCCTCCCTTACTGGTAGGGAAAACACAGAGGCCACGCACTTCCCCTCCTCTCTCCCACAGGGTGGGACACGCTAAGAACTGTGCATGGAGCCATGAGAAAATGTCCTGAGTCTTTCAGCTCCCTTAATTACCTCCACCCTCTAGCTCTCTGCCTCTCTCTGCTAATTAATATCAGAAAAAAGTTTAAGGATTTGAGTTTTCTGCCAGATGAAACCCTGAGTGAGAGAAAAAGGTCATGAAGGGGATTGGGATTCTCTTAGGAAGGAAAAGAGGAAAAAAAAAAAAGTAAACCAGTGGGCTCCTTCTTGGTTTGAGTCCATGGACTTCACCAGGTCCCAAGCATCAGTTGGACGGAGCTTATGCCCTTCGATTTTGAGTGAGAGAGAGATAACAACTTTCTCCGAAGGGCCATGCTTACCAGCTTTAGGGTCCCAAAGAGATTCTTTCCATGTTCTTGGTTCCCTGAACAAAGAATTGCACAAGACACACATAAAAGGTAGCACAGGTTTACACTTATTGAAGGTGAAAAAGAAATAAGCTCTCCGGAGTGAGAGCAGGCCAGTGAACAGACTCACAGTAGCCACAAGGATAATGGCAGCCCTCTTTTGTATAAGGAATCCCTGAATTGCTTCTCCCATACAGTCAAGGCATTTGGGATAGTTGTCCTATCAGGAGGTCACTTGGCCCAATGTCAGAATTAAGCTGTCCTGTTACACCAGATATAAATGAAAAATCGAAAATGACAGTTTTCATTGGCCCCACATACAGGGCTTGGGGTCCGCAGTCATCCTGGATTCTGTGTTCTGTACATATCCCCTGGGTCTCCATAACTGACAGACTCTTCAGAGTACTTTAACTGGATCGCCCCACCCTAATCTCCTATCTTGATAGCACAATGCATGAAGCTATGAGAATGAAGCCAAAGCTGTAATGGAGATTCTAGAAAGCCAGAGATCACAGGAACATGGAATATCTCCCGTGGAGAGCTGATGCAAACAAGAACCAGACCAAAGGAGAGGCCATGTAGGGTGCAACTGGCAAAGCCGTAGAGGTGGGGCTACCCTTTGGAACTCACATCTCACCACTATGTGCCCCGAGTACTATACTTGAAGCTATAGGGCTTAATATTTACCCTGCTGGATTTTGGTTTTGCTTTGATTTTGACTCCTTTCTATTTCCCTATTCTTCTCTTTTGGAATGGAAATAATTACCCTGGGCCACTGAATGTTGAAAGTATTTAACTTTATTTTTCGACTTTGCATGGTATCATAGCTAAAAAATCTGCAGTGAGTCTCAGGGGAGACTGTGGGCATGGACCTTTGAGCAATGTTGGACTTGTTAAGACTTTGGCATCTCTTGGATCTGAACTAAATACATTTTGCATAATGAGATGGGCATGAGGCTTTTGAGGGCCAGGAGTCAAATGTTAGTTTCGATCTAAAATGTCCTCCAAAAGTATCCAGAGGTAGGGTTTAAGGAAGTTGATTACAGGGGCACTAAACTCATCAGATTAACCCACTGAGTTCATAATAGAATGTGCTCTTAGGAGGTAGGACCTGACTGGAGAAAGTGGGACCTGATTAGAGAAGGTAGGGGGTCCCTGGGAGCATTATCTGGAAGAGTACATACATTGTTGTCTCTGGCTCTTCACTTCTCTCTTTGTTTCCTGGCTGCCATGAAATGAGCGGCTTTGCTTTATCTTGCTCCTCTACAATTTCATTTCTGTTTTTGAGCCATTTAACCTCGAACTGAAACCATAAGTGTAAATAAATCCTTCCTTCTCTGAGTTGTGTGAGTCAGGTACTTTGTCCCGTTGATGGAAGGGTGACTAATGCAGTTATGGTTCAGACCTGAAATACCCCCAAAGTTTCATGTGATCAGAGGTGAACGTTTTGGGAGGTGAGGCTGTCATGAGTGTGTTAACCTCATCAGTGGAACATTCTGTTGCTGAATTAATAGCTGAACGAGTTATTAGGAAGTGGGGCCCTATTAGAAGAGATGGGTTACTGGGGGCAGGCCTTTGGAGGTGAATGTCTCATTCTGCCTCTCTTCCTGCCCTCTATATGGCCTGCCACCATGAAATAAGCAGCTTTCTTCTTCCTTGTCCCTCTGTCATGGTGTTCCTACCTTAGAGCCAGCCAACCATGGATCGAAACTTCTGAAACCATGAGCCAAACTAAATACTTCCTCATTTAAATTGTGTGTGTCCGATATATCGTCCCAACAATGAAAATCTGAAAAATAAACTTGTATTCCCTCTTCTCACGTTCTTTTGCCCATCTCTTAAAAGCTGAAAATGATTTAAAATTCAAAACACAAAAATGGGCTTTGTTGTGTGCACAAGTAGGGGTGTGTGTGTGTGTGTGTGTGTGTGTGTGTCTGCATGTGCTGTGGCTTATGTGTGTGCACATTCATGGGCTGTGCAGTGGAAAGAGACTTACTGTGTTCCTCCATTATCCCTGAAATTTTGGGGAAGCCTGGGGTACAGTGGCAAAGCCTGTATTTGTTATTAACTTGGGAGTATTAATATTTTCTTTCTTAATTAGAGTAGATCTCAAAATGCACCTCATGATGGTAGAGATGTAGTTCAGTGGTGGAGTACTTGCCTAGCATATGTACAACCCTGGATTCAACACCCAGCACTGCAAAAATAAAAAAATTTTTAGAAAAAGAATGCAACTCGTGGCTCTTTTGTAATTCTCTGATTCGTAGCTTGTTTCTGCTGCTGAAAAGAGAGGTAATATGCCTTTGTTGGATATCCTGGCCCAAATGCTCCCTCCTATGGTTGGTTGGTATTGCACATCGCCACCGCATACCAGAAAGTGACAGCAGGAAATAAGGTCATTGGGGCCAAGAGGCTGGACTGAGCTGCTGGCAGAGTTAATATGCAGACTGGTTTCTCCTAAAAGAAGACTCCTTTCAGGAGTCTCCCTGCTGTTCTCCTAATATATCCCCTGCTGTCTAGTGTAATTTAGTCCCTAAGGAAATTTCTGTGTCCCTTGAAATGTTGCAATGACTTTCAGAATTTGGGTTCTCTGGTAAAGGGAGGCATTAGAACTAGGTGTGAACTGTTTAGGATGTTATCATTGGAGGCCAGTGGGAGCGGCTTTTGTAAATTGCATAACATTGGCTGAACCTCACAGACTGAAGAGATATTCTTGGTTCCTCTTTTGATAGCTGCATCCCTCATAATCATAAAACCTCTTCAGATGCTAGAAGACAGAGGGAACTGTTTTTTATCAAGTCCCATCCTTCTCAGGCCACAGCTAGGGAGATAAAGCTGGGAAAGCCTTGATTAAACATTAATGTAGCTGTCACCATCACCCAAAGAGCAAGGGCCCTATGGCCGCGCTCCAGAGCTATCTGGTGCTCCCAGGGTGAGCAACAGTGACCAGCAATCATGGCTCACTTTGCTCAGGTCCTGGATGAAATAGGTGACTTTGGTCGCTTCCAGGTACAGATAATGATCCTGGTGTGTGTCCCCACCTTCCTATCTGCCTTCCAGGTTTTCGGCAACATGTTCATGGTCCTGGATGAGGCTCACCATTGTTCAGCGGCCTGGGTCCAGAACCATACTTTCAACTGGAGTGCTGCTGAGCAGCTGGCCCTCAGTGTGCCTGTGGATGCTGAAGGCAGGCCCGAGTCCTGCCTCATGTTTCGGCCACCCCCCGACAATGCCAGCCTGGAGGACATCCTCAGTCACCGTTTCAATGAAACACAGTCTTGTGAGACTGGCTGGGACTATCCTGAGCATAAACCCCAATCCCTAATGAATGAGGTAAGGTTCTGGCTTCAGTCTGGCTGTCCACTTGTTTTGGGTCTGATGGTTCCTCTCCCTGACCCCCTGTGCCTCTGTCATCAGCCATTGAGACATCTGTCTCTGTCACTATCCCTATAGAGTTTACCATCGAAATGCCAATTCTCCTCTTGCCAGCTAGCCTGCTTTCTCTTTATCCTCTGTTCATCAACCCATCTATCATTTTCTGTGTCTCGCCTGCCTGTCTGTCTGTTCATTTTTGCCTATCCTTTGTCTCTTTGTTCCCTTGCTGTTTGCACAGTTGCCTGCTTTATTTCCTGTCCCCTTCTGTTTTCCTGTCTTTTGCCTTTTTTCTCTATCCAACATTCCCATTTTGTCCATTTTCTGTTGCCTTTGAGTCTACTCCTCCATATCTGCCTGATTACTTATCTTCCTGAATTTTCCTTTCCTGCTGCCTCTTTCCCTGTCCCTTCATCCAATTTCCTGCCTGCCTGACTTCCTCTTTAGGTACCCACTTGCCCGCCTGTGTCTGGAATGCTGGATAACACTCACTACTCTAGGGCTTGTCCTGTGGACAACTAAGTATTGGCTCTTACTAGCTTCATTCCCTGGGAGAGACTCAGGCAGGTAAACAGAAAGATTCCCCTGCTCTGGCCACCCAAGAGCAGAGGTGCCTTCTGAAAGCATCTAGCTCTATGATGTTACTGCTTCCCAGGTGGCACATCGGAGGAGGGAGACGATTTGGCAGAACATCATAGTGAGCTGATCCTGAAGCTGGGGCTCCCATGCAGCTCTTGTTGCCTAGTTCCCCACAGCACTAGGAAACAGCACAGGCAGTCCAGAAAACTGATGCGTGTGGGCTATTAAGAGAATCTATACAAATTTTACCATTTTTTATGGCTGTGAATCTGGAGCACAGAGATTAAACATTTACTTTTCTCCCCCAACATGTTTTAAATTTTTTCAAGGATAATGTTTTAACCAAAGAAAAACATTCACATTTGAATTTGTGACCATAAACTTTCAGAATACCAGCAACATAAGAGTGTACCTTGCCTGTGTCCTCCTGATTCTCCACCTCATCCCACCCGACGGGAGAGCTGGGCAGCCTAGGGAGTGTCCCAGTCTCCAGATCTAACCTGGCCTGACCTCACTGGACCTTCTTTGGCTTCTCAATGATTCTCTCCTACATTATCCCCACGATTACCTCTCAAATATTGTTGGCATGCCTATATGTGCTCACAAATATATCTGCCCACCTCTCCAAATATCATCACCGTTAAAGCCCACAAAATGTTCCAGATTGCTCTGAACCTTTTCTAGCTTTCGTTCACAGCCCGTGCTGGATTGTTTACGTGAAGTCATTTCACCAAATCCCAGTTATTACTGAGTATAAACTGTGTAGGGGACAGTCAGAGAAGGGAGTCACCTTGTTCTACTTCTCTAAGGAGCCCAGCAGTGGGTGCAAGCTGGGCCCCTTGTGCAGAAATAGAGGCCTGATGGGCTATGAGCCCTCATGTACGCTGCCTACTATGAAGGCAGGAGTAGGTAAACTCCTGGAGGAGGTTGTACTTGAGCTGGGCACCAAGACACCAAAAAAATGTTGATAGAGAAGAAAGAAGTCCTTTGCAGGCAGAGAATAGCAAAAGAAAGATCTGGCAGTAGGAAGTAGATGGTATGTTTAAGAGCACTAGGTGACTATGTGTGCCTAGAATAGGGAAGGGAAGGGTATAGAAGCTGGATAGGAAGTTTTCAGGGATTTGAGACCTCTTTTGGTTGTTGTTTGTTTTTTTGTTTACTCGTTTGTTTAATACACCTCAAAAGAATGCATGTACTAGTCAGGTTTCTATTGCTGGAACAAAATACCCGATATACACAGAGGAGAAAAGGACTATTCTGGCGAGGAGTTTTAGGCCATGGTCTACTGGCTCAGAGGTACAAACATCATGACAGAAGGGTGTGGCAGAGGAAAGCTACTCACATTATGGAGACATAGAACAGAGGAAATATCCAGGGAAGAAAAAGTCAGTGACCAGACATAGTCCCAAAATTTACACCTTCATGCCCCACCAGAAATATCTTTCAAATCAATTTGACAATTAGGATTAAACATCACAAGTCCACCCCTTGTCAATTTAACACCTAAACATGTCTCTTTAAACCATACTTAATCTCTGAATAGACACAATAAAAAGCCGTAATTCCACTGTCTTAATTATTTTTCTGTCATTGCTGAGACAAAATACCCAGCATCCAAAGTTGAAGAGGGAAAATGTTTATTTAGCTCACAGTTTGTAGAGGTTTCAGTCCACAATAAACTGGATCCATAGCAGACAGGCAGAGGCAGCCAAGTAAGCAAGGGACCTAAGCAGCTTCTTCCTGTGCCTTATATCTTATCCAGGTTGCCAGGATTAGGGTGGTACCGAACCAATAAGTGAACTGATTTAGTAATCACATGCCTTTAATCTCAGCATCACACACTCTAGATCCAGCCACCTCTGCTCCAGCCACCTCTTACCTCATGAGGCTTTGGGGGGACATTTAGGCACAAACTATAACATCCACCTAACATAACTTAAATGTCCTGTGTACAACTGAAAACACTAATTACTTTCCTAAATCTCAAAAGTCCCAGGATTGCTCAAAATTCCAAGTCCAAAGACTCCTCTGAGACTTAAGGCAACTCTTAGCTATAAGTGCCTGTAAAAATATTTTTAAATTACATAATCCCAAAATACAATAGCACAGGGTAAACATTCCCATTCCAAGAGGGAAGCAGAGAGAGACAGGTAGGAATAGGGAGAAAGCAAAACCAAAACTCAGCAGGGCAAACGTTAAGTTCTATAGTTCCATATAGCCCATGGTGCTAAAACATGCGTTCCAAATGGCTTGGGAAGCGCCAACCCTATAGCTTTGCCAACTATAGGTCACTCATATAGCTCTGCTCATTGCCTGCGACTGTCTTCAGCAGTCTATTATTTCTGGCATCTCTAATTCCTAGAGTCTCCCTTATAGCTTTAGCCTCACTCTCAGAGCTTCATGGATCACTCTCTCAGGGGTTCCCAGAAGAGAATGTGACCCTATCACACATTGTGTAGCCTCCCAGGCCTTCCTTCAGAACCTTGTTAGAAGCACCCATGATACTACAACCCTTGTGGTCTTCCTGCCTGCAAAACCAGCATCACATGGAGGATGCCAAATTCTGCTGCCAGCATAAGCAGTAGCCAAGCCTGTTGAACCACACCTCCAGGGGCTTCTGAGTGGCTGGATGGCTGAATTTAGGGGAGGAAAAATGCTCCCCTGGCCGTCTAGGAGTAAGCAGCGCACCCTGGGGCTAGCTTCTCAAAGCAAAATCCTAAACAACTTTACACTCATACACCCTTGAGCCTGTGATTGGAGTTTCCCAATTCCTGAGATGACCTCAAAATATCTTTCCTATTGTCCTGTTGAAAAGTACTTGCCTTCTTTTCAGTGGCACTAGTCTCTTCAGGAACCACAACTTCTTTGGCCCTAGCTTTGCAATCATTTCTTTTCTGGCCAAAAAGCAAGCTTTTCATCTTTTTTTATTATCTTCAATTTTTTGTTATTAGTATATTTTTGTGATACACAATGATTACATTCATCTTGCAGAATTAGTACATATACATATCATATCTTGATCAATTTTACTTGTTTCCCATTCTCACTGTAAATCACTAAAAGCAGTCAGCAGTATGCATGCCACAGCCTGAATGTTGGGCTGCCTTGAAATTTCTCTGCCAGATCAATTAGCCCATTGTTTTTAAACTCAGCCTCACACAAAATTTTAGAGCATGGACAAAATAAAGACAAATTCTTTGCCTAGATGCAACAAGCATGGCCTCAATTCTCAATACAGTCCTTCTTCCCATCAGAAATCTCACAAGCAGTCTTTACTGCCCACATTCCTATCAGCATTCCACCAAAATTGCTCATCAAGTTCTGCTTATAGCATTCTAGGGCGTCTCTCACTTGCATCTCCAAACTTTTCTGAACTCTTCAGACAAACCAGTTCCAAAGGTTTCTGAACCACACGGTCAGGTATAGTCCCAGCAACTACCCCATTTCTGCAGTACCAATTTTCCGTATTAGTCATCTTTCAGTTGCTGAGACAAAATACCTAACATGCACAACTTAGAAGGGAAAAGGTTTAGTTTGGTTCACAGTTTCAGAAGTTTCAGTCCATGGTCAGCTGTCTCCAAGGCACAAACATCATGGCAGAAGTGCATGGCAGGAGAAAACTGCTCACATCATGGCAGCCAGAAACCAGAGAGCAAGGAAGAGCTAGAGAGGAAGGGGCCAGGGACCAAATACAGTCCCCTAAAGTCACATCCCCATGACCCACCAAGATATGCCCAGAAGTGTGCTTTACTAATCTCCTGGGCATCTCTCAAACCAATAAAATTGACAATCAAGATTAACCATCACAATATGTGCACCCCCTCCAAAAAAAAAAAAACTGACACAAGAGACAGCACTCATTCAGTGCTAGCAAATCTGTGGGAATTAGGATTTGGCGAAAGTGAAAAGATCATCTAAATATTTTTTAAATTGCAAACTACAACCAAAATAAGCTGATAAAATCTCTTTTAAATGTTATAGATCCCTTCATAACATTTGTTAAGCACAAATCTATACTAAGCATTTAAGACAAATAAACTGGGAACAATCATTTTAAATTTTGAATTCAATCCATTTGGTGTCTTTCAAAAGGCACACTATGTTATTTCATTTATCAGTGAAAGAAATTAGAAAATCATAAAATGGCAAACAAATATCCTTGAAAGCTACAGTCATGTATATAGTATATCGTAGAAGAGAGGAGGGCCAGACAGATTCTACCCACTTTCAGGACCTCCATTGACCACTGGATCTGCTCAAGGGCAGAGAGAAAAGGCGCTGTCTGAAAGGTGTGGTTTTTAATCTATGTTTATGTTTTTGTCTCAGTGCTGAAGAAGAAACCCAGAGTCTTCACACTGAGCACATCCCCAAGTCATTTTTACGTATTTTGAGATGGGGTCTTGCTAAGTCACAATGATGGGCTCAAAACTGCTATCCTTCTACCTCAGCCTACCAGACTATTGGTGTTACCAGCATGTGCCATCACTCCTGACTAAGCTGTGCATTATTAAATGCCAGCACACACCTACTGCTGTTCTTGGGTGCTGCAGGCTCCAGGGCAGTCAATACTGCTTTGGCAAACGCCTTCTTGTGGACTTTCTATGTGATTTCCGAACACTACAGTTCACAGACTTGACATCCTTCTAGTCAAGGGCATGCTTTCCAGCAGCATCTGGAGTAAAAGTCTTTTGTTTGTTCTTGGTGTAGTTCTCAACAGTAGAGGGATCATCTCTGAGATCACCCTTAATTTCAGCAAGAGCCAGGCAGTAGTGTGTCATTGCAGACAGCCTCTTCTCTTTCATATTTTTGAATGAGAACAAAGACACCCCTGGAAACCTGACTAGAAACACATCTGTGTGTGCTCATTCAGCCTTATAATTGCTCATAATCCTCATGCTCTGCCTTGTCAGAAACCCCAGAGTCTAGGACTCTCCACTAATCCGGTTGCCACATAGGTGTTAGAAAGTGTCAGCACATACTCAGGTGGAGATTAGGTTCCTTTGTCATGGTGGATATTAGGAAACCTGATTTACCAAGGGGACCTTTGCTCAGGGCAACTCACTTGATTATATTGCCCACATTGTTTCCTATCTAAAGATTTATAATCGAGTGTTGGCCTCAGCTTCTCTGACAGGCTATTAGCAGCACCTACGAGGCCTCTGTCTTTATCCTCAGTCGGCATCCAGACTGTACTGGCTGGCTTCAACCTCAGACTGCTTACCTGCCCTATCTCATTCCTCCCACCTCCACCCTGTGAGGACTGTGACTCCCAAGAACATACACATCTTTGGTATCCTGCATGTCCTGTACCACAGGATAATCCCAAACTCTGTTCCAGAGCAGAGCTCCTCTGGAGTGAGAGCTACCTTTCCTCTTGGCTATGATCAGGGGCTTTATATACCAACCCAGAAGGCCGACTCTGAGCAGACACCCCAAGTGTCCTTATAACCAGCAGCTTCATATTCAAAATGAAATATAAACTACACATATTTGAAAGGAAAAGACCATATTTCCTCACGGGTTGGCTGCCCTTGAATGTCAGAGTATTTTTCTTCTTCTCAACCTATCTATGTGACATTCTCTGTTTGTCAACCCTTGGTAAAAGAAAAACCTGACTCCTGGTCCTGTTCACATGCACCTCAGAAGAGCCAGAGGTGAAGACCATCGATGTGTACAGCAACAGTGTGATCTGCCCTTGGACAGGAGAGGTCAGAATGGGAGCGAAGGATAAGCAGAGGAAACAGTGATCATTAGAGTCTGTAAGCACAAAAATGCCCAGCACATCTGAGAAATGCTGACATAACAGAAGTTGGGAAATAAGCAAAATCCAGCTCTTCGAGGGTCTTAGATCCAGTGCTGAGGAGTTTGGGCTTTCTCCTGGAGAGCAAAGGGAACCACTGAAGGTTGTGGAATAGGCAAGGAAGGAGATATGGTAGGAATCAGAATTGAGGAGGGAATTCTGCAGGCCGCCATGGCAGGGTCTGGACAAAGACATCCACTATAGGTATTAGGGGCAGCAAGGGTGATGACAGGTATTCCAGTTTGGAGCCCTCTTCATTTCTGTATCATCTGAAGTTTGACACCATCATGTGGGCTTTGGCACCCTGTCACCTCTCCAAGGTTCGCTCAGTGCGACCAAGCAGTGGATGATAAGTGTTCATGGGGTTAGAATGAGAAGTTAATGATACACAGGGTATGAACTTCAGGGAGGTAGTGAATGGTGTCTACTGACTCCAGTGCTAGACTTGGGAGAACTCCATAGCTTAACATTAATGCCTGTAGAGGAGGGTACCCCCGGAGCTTCATGAGCACAGGGGCCAGCACACTTCACCCTAGCTGGCCCACAGAGAGCTTCCTGTGCAATGGCTGCTGAGCTAAGCAAGTTGCAGATGTGAATTCCTTTAATTTCATCAGGCCATACTATATAGGACATTTTATCCTTGTTTTGTACATGTGAGAAACCAAGACACAGATTGGCTAACGGGCTAACAGTCACACAGGATCACTCAATCCTGATTTCTGGGGTTGGCAGCAGCTGGCCTCTATTTGTTTTTATTTATTTTAAATGGTATCTTACTACAAAAGCAATCTATAGTTTCTAGACAAAAACAAAACTAGATAGAACTGGCCAGAACAATAGTTAAGTCCCCTGTCCTGCCCTCCTTCATTCCTAGGGGCAGTTAACCATTTGACACATATTGAAAGTCCTTAAAAATTAACAGTTGTTCTTGAGAATAGAAGCATGGGCACAATGGTGACTCCTGGGTTGGTTAATTACTTGCTAAAAGTTGTTGAACTGGTGGTGATTGAAGATTGAGTTTAGTGTAGGCTTTAGTTCATTTGTTTATTCATACTCAGCAAACATTCTCTTTCATTCACTCAATTTCAATCCCTGTGTCAGGCAGAGATGTCTCAACAACAGCTGCTGTCCAGCTGTGGGAATGAGCTTCAGCTGCTTAGCTTCTCCTCCCTCTGGGAAATATAGCAATAAGTCAAGGGTGCTTGTGAGAATCATATGAGACGATCCACGTAAAGCACTTAGTACAGAGTCCTGCGCAGTGAGTGTTCACAGGCATCAGTGTGGTGGTGAAGCTAGATGAGAGCACACATGGGCATCTCCCCACACCACTCAGGGATGGGGCAGAGATGTATGCAAGGGGCACAGAACTCCCCTGAGAGGCCACAACTCAGCAAGCTGGGGTCAACTGCTTACATGGCATGTTCCCACAGAGCTGAGCTCACTATGATGCACTGGGGTACCTTGGCACACAGTTTGGGAACCATGGGCATCTGCATTAAAATATTGGCAGTGGGCTAGGTGGTGAAGAACTTGCCCTCAGTACTGCCCCTAGACTCACATCTGCCTGTGTCTGCTTCAGTTCAACCTCGTTTGTGATCGGAAGCACCTGAAGAAAACCTCTCAATCGGTGTTCATGGCTGGACTCCTCATTGGGACCCTCATCTTCGGGCCCATCAGTGACCGGTATGGACCTTACCAGCTTGCCCCTGACCTAACACTCTCTTAAGCACCCGGTGCGGGCCCACATTTCCTCCTCACATTGGTCTCCAGGATGAGGCCCTCTTCTCCCTTCCTCAAATGGCTCCCGGAGATGGGCTATGTCTCCTCCCTGGACAGAAAGCCCAGGGCAGGCCCACCTCTTGCTTCTTCCCTAGAAGGGCCTGTGCCCCCACAGACCTGCCCCTCTTTTACCTCAGAACTGGCCGAAGAGCCTCCTTCTTGGTGCAGCTGCTCCTGTTCGCCATCACAGGCCTGGTCACGGCCTTTGTGCCCAGCTTTGAGCTCTACATGGCCCTGCACTTTGCTGTAGCTACTGCTATTGGTGGATTTCACTTAAACATTGCCTCCCTAAGTGAGTATCTGGGCCTTCAGCCACAGGGTGTGATCCTGGGGCGTGAGCTGGCCATATCCCCTGAACAGCCGGTGTGGACCTTGTTAGCCACTATGCACACAAAGTGGTCCCAGTTTCCTGCACTGGGACTAAGGCCCCAGCCCTGCCACTGTGGCTTCTGGGGAGCAACAAGGAGTGAGTGGGCAGGTGTGGCCCAATCTCACCTCTCTGTTTCCTCAGTTTCAGAGTGGGTGGGGCCCTCATGGAGAACTCCCGCTATGGTCCTGAACTTAGCGGCCTTTGCCCTTGGGCAGATGGTGCTAGCAGGACTTGCCTATGGTGTCCGCAAATGGAGGCTCCTTCAGATCTCCAGCACTGCACCCGTCTTGCTGTTTTTCTTCTACTTCTGGTAAGGAGACACTTGGAAGCCGACCTCCCTTGTTTGGCTGTGCTCTCGCTTTCACGATCACCTCCCAGGGCTGTCAGAGGCTGGTCTGGGAGAGGTAGCCTGTGACAGCTAGCTGTGGGGTTCGCTGTGCACTGGAACAGCTGGGAAAGCTCCAGAGGACTCTGGACCCCCAGGTCATAGCCATTCCTGGCCTGCAGGGCTGTGCCAGAATCTGCCCGGTGGCTCCTCACCCAGGGGCGGATGGAGGAGGCCAAACGCTTGGTTCAGAAGGCAGCATTAATCAACAAGAGGGAACTCACCCCAGAGCTCCTAAACCAGGTACTTGTAGCAAGCCCTGGTCGTCCCTGCCCAGAGCTGCTCCACCCAGATCTTCCCTGGGCCCACAATCTGCATCTCCTTCCAGTTGGTCCCAGAGGAGAAAGGCCCCTCCGGGAATGCCTTTGATCTTTTCAGACACCCTCAGCTCCGGAAAGTGACCCTGATTCTTATCTATGTCTGGTGAGTGATCAGCGCCCAGGCCGTTTCCCAAAAGCAGGGCCAGAGGGCTACCATTTTGCAGGTGTGTGTTGTGCAGGGATGCAGTGATGGCTCTCAGGCTGGGATGGTCCTTCCCCAACTGTGGCAATGTCTGTTGGTGTGACCCTGACCAAGGCAACCTCTTTCTTTGGGTGTGATGGTATTGTGTATCTAGCAATGACAGCAACCCTTGGACGCTCTATAGGTTTGTGGACAGTCTGGGATACTATGGGTTCAGCTTTCAAGTGGGAGACTTTGGCATGGACATCTACCTGACACAGCTAATATTTGGAGCAACTGAGTTGCCTTCCCGAATTTCCAGCATCTTCTTGATGGAGAAATGTGGCCGCAAGTGGAGCCAGTCTGGGACTCTGATTCTGGGTGGCCTCATGTGTATTATCATCATCTTCATCCCGTCAGGTACCAGGGCTGACTGGTTCCCACCCATCTCCTGCTATCTGCCAGGGACTAGACCAGGGACTAGAGCAATGGCCATTGCTCCTCGGTCAGGAGTAAGGGCTTCTTGGACTTGGAGTACAAAAAGGACAAAGAATTTGGGTACATGTGATGGCAGGCAGGTGCTAGGTATTGGACAGTCTACCATCTGTGTACTGACCGGCCTCCTCTACCAGATCTGCCCCTGGTGGTCACCATGCTGGCCATGATAGGGAAGTGTGCTATGGCTGCCAGCTTTACCATCTCCTATGTGTATACTGCTGAGCTCTTCCCCACCATTATCCGGTAAGAACTACTGCTCTGACTCTGATTCTTCTGCTCCTGGGACCCTGGTCTTTGCCATCCCTCCACTGTCTCCACCACCAGTCCACAAACAGCTAACAGGGTTGGCTCTGGGCCAGGGCAACCCTAAATCTAGATCCCAAATTATGCCTTGGTGAGGGTGAAGGACAGATACAGAAGTAGACTGTGCCCTGGTCTTGTCAGGACAGGAATGTGGAACAAGTCTAAGGATGAATGGCCCAAGACAAGAAACACTCAGGTGGGGAAGGTGGCGGGAAGGAGGCTTAGCTTTCACCTAAGATATGGCAGGCAAGGAGGAGTGCAGCAGGCAAAAAGAGAGGCCAGAAGTGAGAGGGGCACACACAAGCAGGAAGCAGAAGCACTGGATGCACTGGATGAAGGCAGCAACCCTGCAGGCCTTTGGTGGTCACACTATGGGGTCTGGGACAAAGCTATAGCCTGGCAGTGAAGCCACATCTGAGTCACTTGTATGGCCTCACCCCCAGGCAAACTGGCATTGGATTGGTGACCATCTTCTCAAGGATCGGGGGCATCATCACACCACTTGTGATCCTGCTGGGCGAGTACCACAAGGCCCTCCCCATGCTCATCTTCGGCAGTCTTCCCATCGGAGCAGGTGTCCTCTGTACCCTGCTGCCAGAGACACGTGGCCAGAGTCTGCTGGACACCATCCAGGACCTGGAGCAGAGGCCCCACCCACGGTGAGCAGCTTTCTTGCTCTGAAGCACAGGACCTGGGCCTCACATCAATAGCTCCTCTCCCAGAGGCCCAGGCCTCCACCTACACTGTTAAGTCCATTGTTGCTTAATGCCTTGATATGAGTCCCCGGTGAAACCAGAGACTGGCTTGTGTCAGAATCCCCCTACTCTGAACAGGGAGGATGGTGAGGGATACTTCCAAGAGACCAATTACTTAGACAGCCAGTGACAGCCTTCTGCTCCCAGCAGGTCTCCAAAGGCAGCACCTCTGGGAAAAGAGATGAAGACCACAGGAAGATCTTCCAGCCCAAAGGAGGCCATTGTGAGCAGCTCATACTTCTGATTGTGGTTCTTAAGAGCTGGACCATTCGTAGCCGGAAACAGCCCATACATCCCCCCGGATATGGCCAGGACCCATGAGGATGCAGGAATAAGACCAGCCGTGCTTACAAGACCTGCCCCAGCCCCGGTCAGCCACTACTGAGTTTGATCCCAGAAACACCTGGGATAGGACCTCCCTCCCTCCACGCTCTACGTCTCTCATCCCTATAGCCCCATCTCAATACCACGTCTGAATTAAGGGTCTTGGGCACAACCTGGACTTTGCCTGTTCTCTGACAGTCTTGAGGGGGAGGGAAATGGTATGGCTTCCAAGATGCCCCCCGTCTAGAGTACCCCTGTCCTCAAAACAGTTAAGCCCAAGAAGGAGCACAGGGTAGGACCTTCCCAGGTTGTGGGAGCAAGTAGAGAGGAAATGGACTGTGAGGATGTGGACCGTACAAACCTGTATCTGTGGCTCCGAAGCTCCAAAGCCAGCAGATAACCATGTCCTCAGCCCTTCTTGGAAGGACACTCTGTGCCCTGCCTCTTCCTCTGACTGGACACTCTCTCACAGCTTCAGAGTGGGGAAAGGGCCTCGTGTTCCTTCCCTACCACCGTTGTGGACCTCTCCACTTTGAAACACTCATAGAAACATGTATCTCTTTTTTCACTTGGAAATCATACACCATTCAGCTGAAATTCTGCTACCTGGCTCTTGGTTGTCCCTTCCACCTAGCTCCTGCCATCCTCTTAGACTAACTCCTCTCTGCTTCCAAAGTCTCAAAAGATGTCTAGCATACCACTGAATAGCTGAGTGGATTTCTCACTCAGATATGTCACTCTGACCACAGCATCCCGTCCTTCTGGCCTGTTTGCTCCACTGTTTGCATCAGATGTAGTAGGTTTAGGTTTCCACAACACAGTATCACAGCCAAACAGCTTAAAGGCAAACACTTATTTTCCCATGGAGCTAGAAGCAGAAGTCTGAACTCAAGAGTGCCAGCACAGCCAGGGTCTGGGGAGG